>JAPDSC010140685.1:0-13895 GCA_026290005.1 Latrodectus geometricus
GTGTGTGTGTGTGTGTGTGTGTGTGTGTGTGTGTGTGTGTGTGTGTGTGATACAAAATTTATGGCAATACATTTAGTTGTAAAAGCAGTTTAAACAGAACATAACTAATTGTACATGGCAAAGATTTCAGTTAATTTGCTTAAAGAAACACAAAATTCAGAAAAGATTATGAATACCCTAACAATTTTTGTTTAAAATGATTAGTTCTTTTTTTTCTTCTTAAACCAAATCAATATGTAAGACAGAGCAAAAAAATAGTAGTCGATGTTACGATAAATTAAATTAATTGTTACAGTTTCATATTGGTTATAATATGAAACTATCTACCATCACTGCTTTAATCTACAAACATTACTTTAAAAAACAATATCATCATAAGCAACTGTTTAAATGATTTCCATTTATATGTTTTATTTATATTTATGCATATCATATGCCTTATCAATAAAATAAAATTCTTACACTTATAAAAAAGAAAAGAAAAAAAGATAATCAAACGTAAACATCATATTTATTTCTCTTTGTTTTTTTTTTTTTTTTTTTTTTTTTCATTCTTCATAGATATTTTTTTATGTCTTATCCAAATTAGAAATTTTTTAGTAACGTTATATTTAAAAAAAAAATTAAATTAAAGTTATGAGTTACCTGTAAGCAATTTTGATCAAGAAAAGCGATTTTGTAAAAATAATAGATTTCAACTTTTTATATGATCCTTAAACTAATATAGTAGCATTTTCTAAAAGCTTACTTCATTGCTTATGTTCAATATTAACAAAAATTAGGCCGCTGTGTTTTGGTAGGTTAAGGCGTTGTTCTTCGTTACTAGAAGGTAGTGAGTTCGAATTCCGGCTTATCCGAAGATCCATCGTGTTCACTAATGGCGACTAGGCCATTTAAACTATATCGTGCTCGCAATGTCCTCCATGTTCCTATTCCAAATTAATACATCTGGAGGTATTAGGAGCAAGCAAGCCTAAGGTCTTCTCTGGCTTCCTATCCCTAAATTGGAAGACCCAGACGGAGTTGCCATCTGTGAGCAAAAGTTGTACTTCTACTCTCGTAAGGGGTGCTCTGTTCAAAAACGGAACATTCTTTCGGACATTATTCGCCCAGTCCCTATGAGATGAGCGGGCTTGGCCAAGTGTCATAGTAATAAGACTTTAATGTATCGTCAGCATTGATAGAGCAAAACCAGTTTCTAAGAAATCGATAAACGTAAAAATATTTAAATATTCCGAAAAACTTGACAGGAAAACTAACTAAACCAAGAACTAAACATTTAATCTTAGACCAATTGCAATGATATTTTTTATGAAAGATAAGTGGGAAGACGAAAAATTTTTCACTACGCTTTATAAAATTCAGGAAGCAAAATGAAATCATATGCAAAAGCAGCAACATAAAGTAATAATTTTCAAACTAATGAAAACTAATTACATAAATAATCAATAAATATTATAACATTTAACGGAATTCATCTGAATTTGTTTGGTCAGTTTATTGCTATATATTCCTAGATGCACATTTCGTAATTAAAGTCGTACTTTTCCCTCGTAGGGGGTTGTTCTGTTCAAAAATGAAGACGTTCTTACTGACTTCATTCGCTCAGTTCCTAGCGGACGGGCTTGGTTTCGCCAAAAGTCATTAGTAGCAACAATAACATTAACAAGAATTGGTTGGATTATCATTAAATTGAAATAAGCAAACATCTTTAAAAAATAAGGGCATAAAAATTTAAATTCAGGCTTTTAGAAAACTGTGCGCATCATAAATGTTTATATACTATTAAGTACTTGGTGTACAAAACCAATAAATATTCTTTGAAATATATGAGTACAAAAATTAGAATGCATGCACATTAAACCATTTGTAGTAAGGGATACTTAATTAAAAACTAATTGTCACATGATTGCTTAGTTTAGATTTTATCAGGGGAAAATGTGTATTTAGATTTTGCTGATCCTGCAGTTTGTTAAATGTTTTCGAAAAAAAAAAAAAAAAAAACATAAACTTTTCGTACAGCATATCGAAATATACAAAAAAATTCAATGTTGACTGAAGCTTTAATTTTAATGTAAAATAATGTAAAGATAATTGTAATATAAGATAATTATAGTTTTGAACTTGATCACATGATCTTTTAAAAAGATGTAAAAAATGAATTTTTTTTACGAATATTTAAATTATTTCAAAAGATACTAATTCTGAATCATTCAATTATCCATTATTAAACAACGCAAAATGTATTTTTTTTAACATTGCACATATTCACACTTTAAAAAACATTTATTAAATAACATGGATTGCCCATTAATATTTTTTGGTAAATTTCAAACACCTAATTTTTAGTTTAAAATTTATCTTATTTTAAAATAATTCATAATTACATGATGAAAGAGTTTTTTCTCCTTCGGAAATAATGAAAGAAATTTTGAAAGTGATAGTTTTTTTCTATCTCGAATATTTGAATATGTATATTTAAAATTCTAATAAAATAATTTTTTAATTTTCTAATAAAAATTGATGATGAAAATATATTGTCATGTTATGTTTATTTCAAGTCAAATTATTCATATAATTATATCGATAAGATAATTTTTAAAACCCGAATTTAGTATATTTTTATGCTAGTTATGCAGAGGATTTGTATATAAGTAAACATTTTAAGTTAAACATCTGATTATCAAAGAGTTTATTGGTATCTAAGTTTTGTGTAGAAAATTCACAGACAACATCGTTGCTTGACTTATTGCTTCCGAAATTATTTGGGAGTAATTTGAAAAATTTTTTTAACCATTGAATCCTAGAAATTTCAATTTATTGTCCAAAGATAATAGGCATTTGCTTAATTTTAGCTTAATAGAAAAAATTCCAGTAATTCTAATATTTTTGTGGTAATTTCAATTTTTTGAGTTTCATATGAGTAAATAAATTTTTTAATACAGTGAATTTTTTTATTTAATATCCATTACAATATAAATAGAGTATCATTTCATCCATTAATAAAAGCTATTAGATATTACAAATACAATAATTGTCTTAAATAAAAGCAAGCATAAAGTTTACATAAAGAACAAAGCCCAATTTCTTGTAATATATTATATAAGAGTCTTGTAGAATTTTTCCCATAGAAAGGGATTTCAAACAAAATTTAAATATTAATTTTTGTTTATTTTAAGAAAAGCTACCACAAAATCTTTTTCTTGTACTTAAATGAACAAACTGTTGAATATAATTCGTAAAAATCACGTTGTTGTGTTCATTTAAAGTTATGGCAATCATTTTGCGTGATTTATGTTTAAGCGAACAGTACATACATTTCAATTTGATAATAAATACTTTATAAAAACTAGAAACTTTTTTAATACATATCAATATAAAATCCTTCTTATATTGATGTCTTAAAAATTATACACAATTAACTAATATAGGCCGAGAGTTAATAATGGTTACTAGCGGTCTGCGTTAGTGTTGTATTCATTAATAAATAATATAAACACAGTTTTTATTGTAACACTTAATACCGAAGGCACAAAATGTTATCAATAAATAAATAATATAAATAATATGATAATATAAACAACACAAATATAAGAATATAATCAATAAATAAGTACTTAGTAACGTTTTTGTTTAGCTCGATTTATCTAGAACCGCTGAGTTTAACAATTGAATATAAACCAAGATTTTCATTTTATTTGTACTAAGATTTTCATTAAATTTGTAATTACTATATTACCTATCCATTAAAAAATACAACAGTATTTTAAATTGGATACGAATTGCTAATTTGAAGCTTTTGTCCACCACCATTCAAAAACCAGCTCATCATTTGAAATCCTGAAAAAAACCTTAATATAATAAAGTTATATATATATATATATATATATATATATATATATATATATATATATATATTAACAAACAAATTAGTAATATACATAAAATATTTCATAGGAAATTTATAAACATCTATTAATGCTTTTCTATTGATTAATGGATTTCAAAACAAATCAACTAACATGTCAAAAAAATATTATAAATACTAAAGATATTTGTAAACAGTAATAAAAAAAATTCTAATAATTTCATATCAACCTTTTAACTCTTACAAGAAGTCTATTAAAAATCATTACAAATAAAAAATTTAAAAAAGAGAACGTCATAATCAATTATTTAATTCAAATCAAACTAATCCTGCGTTCATAAATATACTTCGAGACAAAATCATTTTCCACAAAACAGTATATTTTACTTAATGATGTCTACTCTTCTTAATAGAGATTTTCTTTATTTTTATTAACTGCTTCGTCTTCAACTTGTTTAGTGTCTCAGGTTCTTCGCATCATTAATTCCAATGTCTCTTTACACCCCAATTTTCAAAGTTCAGATAGCGCTATTCTTCTACTAATATATAAAGGGTTTGGTGAGTAGGAGAGGGGATACGAATATGATCCTAGTTAGAAATTCAAATTTATTCCTTTCGTGTAGGAATAGAGGATACACATAAGTCCTCGCTCGTGACAATTATAAAATAGCTTTATTTCTTATTTTTCTTTTTAAGATATCAAATAGAGAAAACGGATATTTAGGCAAATTACTGAGAAATTTGGTGATTTTTTTTTTATTTTGTTTGATCTCCACGATGTAAAATAAAATACAGTGAAATAATTAAACGTTTCTTCCATTAGTATCAGTGACATAAGCATTTAAATAGTAATTGAATGAGAAATAAATTTGGTAAAAATGTAAATTATATTAATGCTGTGTGTGTGTGTGTGTTTGGAAAAGAATTTGCTGGGTTTGACCAAAACAAACGTAAAGTTCACAAGATTTCCATCAACAGATATACGTACAGTAAAAAAAAATGCTCTCTTTGTCTTCCTTTGTTTAATAGTATCTGAGTTGGAACTTCGAACTTACATAACCAAGTCCCAAAATATGTAGTTGGACAACAATTTTGCTTTATAAATATATAAATTGATTATTATACATATATAATTAAATTATTCATAGTATATATGCATATTCATATACCACGTTTTATTAATAGTATAATATTATGTTTAATTTTATATAAAATACCAATTTATATATGCGTGTAATTTACCAAGTTGTTTGCATTTTTTCAAAATAAAAATTTATTTATAAGTGAGACATTTTTTTACTGGCTCTAAAACTCTGTAAATGACATTTAATTTAAATATTGGATTGTTCGTAAAATCATTTTGTTTTTCCCACTTGAATTAGATTTTTGCCAGTAAAAAATAACCATTTTATGAATATGAAATCCTGCTACGACCAGAAAGATGATAAAAATTATTGTACAAGAATCGACAATATACAATTAAATAAAATTTTTACTCGCTATATGTTTTCCATTTTCATATAAAATGAAACAATTTTTCGAACAACCCAATAAAAAAGAGCAAATTTTCAAGAATACTTCAAAGTTACAAAACATATTTATGAAAAGTTATATTTTCTTTACGAATTATAGCTAATAACTTAAAATACCCATGGTAAATGTGAATTTTTCATCAAAATATTAACTAATGTTTAAAATAAAATTAATTCAAAATTCTAAATGAAGAAATTTTATGAAATAGGTAATTTCAAATGTGTTATAAGATGTATATAAAATTTTAATGTTATATTTTTCCAATCAGCAACTTTAATTAATTAAAAAAACGCAAAAGTATATAATAAAATTGAATTTTTCTATCTTGTACCGATATAATGAACAAAATTTTTATTGTGTAAATGCGCACATTGGCTAATAAATTAAAATCTTTTTAGAATTAAATTTTTTACGACATAGGTTATATATATATATCGTTAGAATTCCAATATAAATATGGTATGAGAGTGCATATCACGATAAAAGATGTAAAATGGCAAAAATGACATAACTTTCAACATTTTAAAAAGTTCTTATTGTTGTTGACCATGAAGAAGAAACCTTGGAAGACCTCTGGGAAATCAAAAGCAGACATATCAAACATTTTTAAAGTTGGAATTAACTTATAGTCCTTGTCTGAAAGACGTAACTACTGTTTAAGCAATTCACCAGGAGCGTGATCGGTGGCGTCTCCGATAAATTGTTTAGCAAATCAGGGCATTATTGATCTACAAATGGCAAAAATCATCATCCATGGCTGTTCTCAACATATTTCAGTTTAAACCATTGGCTCACTGACAGGAATGCATATAGCTGAGTACCATTAGAAAGTCGCTCATTTCTGACTACGGATTAAGTAATCCACCAGGAGCGTGATCGGTGGTGTCTTAGAAGAATTGTACGGCAAATCAAGGGCGTTATTGTGATACAAATGGCGAAAATCATCATCCATGGCTGTTCTCAACATATTTCAGTTTAAACCATTGGCTCAATGACAGGAATGCATATAGCTGAGTACCATTAGAAAGTCGCTCATTTCTGACTACGGATTAAGTAATCCACCAGGAGCGTGATCGGTGGTGTCTTTGAAGAATTGTACGGCAAATCAAGGGCGTTATTGTGATACAAATGGCGAAAATCATCATCCATGGCTCTTTTCTACAGATTTCAGTTTGAACCATTGGCTGAATAACGGGAATGTATATAGTTGATTACTGTGAGAAAGCAACTCATTTCTGACAAATGAAAAATTCATTTGCAATGGCATTGCAAAAGACAATGGTCAACTGAGAATTGGGCTCGGTTAATGCAGTCTGATTAATCATTTTACAATTTATTTTGTATTGGTGAAATACAGAATTTTGCATAAGGATTGAGAGACAATTCTTACATTTAACTTAAATAAGACTTTTTTACTGTCAATCTTGCTACTTTTTGATACTCATTTTTTTGTTTATTTTGTTCATAATTTTTTCTTCCTTTTGTTTTTTAAAAAATTTGCTATACGAAGCTTGGTACAAAGTCGTAAAACTCACATTTAATGATATTTTATAAATATACTCCTTCGAAAAAATATAATCAATGCACAAAAAATACTCATTAAAAATAATTTTATAAAATGTGAAAAAGATATTTAAATTCTAAGTAAATTTAAAATAGAAATATTTCGGTAAAATGAATGCGAATAAATAAAAATATGCATTTTTCAAACGGTAAATCGGGAAATTTCTAACAAATAATAAGACGTAATAAATTATTATAATTAATTCATTTTTATATAATGCATAGCTTTTATATAGTCCCATTAAAATCGAACGTATAGAAGAATTTGGATAACCTCCATAGTTCTATGAGAATAAGATGTTTTAAGTACCGGAAAAGGTAATAAAATCCACCTTAAATATCACGAGACAGGGATTAGTTGACAGCTGCAAGCGTTGTTTTTGCAAACCATACTTTCAAGAGAGGTTACTAATTATATAATGCTTTCTTCACACATTATTTTTGTCTTTTTTTTCAATTATGCAAAAAAGATTTTTTTATGCATTGGAATATTCAGAAATTAGATATTTTATGAAAAATTCATGCCCCAAAAATAATTTAAATGTAGTTTCCAATGCTATAGTATAAAAATACAACCATAACTTACTTTAAATTATTTACAAAACTTAGCACTGTTGCTAATATTTTATCATGGCTACATCTGCTATAATTGTCATTCTATAAGCGTAGATATAATTTTAAATATGTTTAAAACGAGAAATTATATTTTCTAAAATATTTTTGGTGTAAATAAATATTTTTCTCTAAAACATATGAAAAAATTCTAGCAATTTCCGGTTCATTAATATTCACAGCGACAAGCTTCTTTTCTAAAAGTTAATTTATAATAATATGTGACATAATAAATTACTGTAATAAAAAATTAATTTCAAATAATATTAAAATTTAGCTTATATTACAAATTGTTTTTAAATCCAATTCCAACAAGTCTCTGAAGAAAGTTATATTAATGGAAATAAGCATGATCTATATTTATTTCTATATAGCTTGATCAGTTTGTAAGAAACAGTAATGAATGGTTTTGTTCTACCTGAAAACTTCCAAATTATACTAAATATTTCATACCACAATGCGAAATATGTTACAAGGCATTGAACATTTGCAGGGACTTTTAATTACCGGTATCTTTACATAGATAGTCGTACTCATTTGCCACAAGGAATATCAGTCTATGAGATCAGTACTGAACAACAGTAGGAACTTTTAATTCCCGGTATCTTTACATAGTTGTACTCATTTACCACAAGGAACATCATTCTTTAATATCACCATTGAACATCAGCAGGGACTTTTAATCCCCAGTTCTTTACAGATATAGTCGTATTCACTTGCCACAAAGAACAATATTCTATGAAATCACCATAAAACATTACTTTAAATTCCAAGTGTCTTTACTGATCGCATACACTTGCCACAAGGAACATCATTTTTTAAAAATCAATTTTCAAGCAACCATTCTGACAAACGTCAAGGAAGGAATTACGAATCTAACATCTCTTTTCCATTGTTCAACGAGAGCTAGGATCAAACCCGTGATCTTCTTTTTCAAACATCACGGTATAAATTGTCATATTTATAAGACAGTAAGTTCAATATCTAATATAGCTTAAGAACTTTGAATCGAGAGGTAGCATGCGTGGTAAAGATTCTTAAAGAAAATGTCTTTATATTAGAAATGTGCTTTTATTTAGGCAAGATAGTATCAAACCAAATGTGTGTCAGCCAAGTCAGTTGATCGTATTGCAAGTTTATATGGTTATAGACTGTACTTAGTGGATTCAATTATCAAAAATAGTCAATCAAAATTGTAATTCAGAAATATGACAGTGTTATTTAAACATTAGTAGCATATTTTTTTTTAATAAAAGACAACATGAAAATTCATTTATTTATCTAAAAGCATCTAAAATTAAGATAAATTAAATTGGTTTAAGAAATCAAATTAATGCTTGTTTTTTTCCTAAAAAAGAATTAATATTTAATTAGAACTTACTCTGACAATTAATAGTTATGGAAATAGCTAATGGATACCCTAGATTCATTGCCTTTCTCATTATATCAATTTATTTATAAAGAGCAACAGTTAAAAATTACAAATACACATGCTAAGTCAATACATGTACAAAAACAGAGAACATTCACCATGAACTAATGGCAAGAGAGTGTTTTACAACAAAGAAAATTGAGTGTTGCACCTTTGCCGTTTACATTCATGTATGTTGAGGTGAGTGCTTGGGAATTTTCCTAGTTTTCTGACTTACGATACATATATACTGCTTACTATTTATGAAAAATATTACCAGAAGCCAACTTATATCGTAGACATTGAAGTGTTTTATAACAGTCTCAGGTCTTTTAACTGTCCTCTTAGTCAAGATGACAGCGGTGTCAAAATTATTACAGGAAATTAATTCCTATAAAAGTTTGAATGACATAAATTTGATTTCGAATCAAACATGAACTTTTAGTTGCCATTAAATTAAATTTATTTTTGTAAAACTATATCAGAAAATAAAGAACATATATTTCGTAGAAAAATGAAATATGAAAACTACCAGCCATTATATATAAGAATCCAATAATTCTCAAAAACATTCTTGTCAGAATTTCTTCGAAGATAATTTTAGGATCTTAAAGGACATCGGAGTTAAATACTTAATTCCAGAAACAACCAATAGTAAAAGTATTCACCAAGTTTTGAAGGAGATACTTTTCATTTGAATAAATAGTTAAGAAAGAGAAAAACTGTTTCGACTGATAGTTTTCTTTCCAAATTAAATAAGAGACGCACGCACAAATTTGCATTACAAAATGAACGAAATAAATAAATGACGTATCCGGGTTATAATATTCAAATATTTAAATAATAAATCAAGTTTCATTGATATATAATGAAATTAAGAAAACCGTTTATAAAGTAATTTCACATGCAATAATATAATGCAGATTAATATACGAGGGTCACTCTGAAATTTTTGAGATACAACTAGGTTTTTAAAGTTATACTTACAAAATTTTAGGTAAGTTCAAAGTAGTCTCCTCCAGCATCAATGCACTTTTGTAGACGAATTTTCCACAGATTAAATGTCTCAAGCCGTTCATTTCTTAGAATAGATGAAAAAATGCATTTATAGCCACGTCAATCTCTTCTTCTGAATGAAAACGACGTCCATGTAAGCTCTTTTTTAGATTAAAGAATAACCAAAGGCGCACATAGCTAGATCAGGTCAATACGGCGGATGTTCGATCACTTTAATTTGTTTTTGTTTAAGCAACTCAACAGTTAATCCGGCTGTATGTGAAGATGCATTGTAATGGTGAAGCATTAGTCCCCTAACATTTAGTTCTTGTAGAATTTCTAGAAGACATTTAGAGGTATACCAGCTTGCTGTTACTGTCTTCTGTCCTTCCAGCTTGATGGCTGAAGAAAACGGCATATATCACTTTTTTCAGTGCGAGTTGTTTTTTCACCATTGTCAGCGTGGGATCATCTTCAAAGACCCGTACTTTGCTTTCTTGACATGTTGGAATGTCAAAAAACGGTATGCACGTTTCATCACCTGTTACAATTTTAGAAATGAAGCGGTGGCCACCATCATTTCGCAATTACAGAGTTTCTTTACTGATTCTGACTCGCTCCTCTTTTTGGTGCTCAGTTAGATTATGGGGAACCCAACGGCAAACTACTTTTTTCATATGTAATTCATTATGAATGATTTTGTATATGGCTGTGGATCTAATGTTAAGTTCCTTCTGTATCATTTGATAGGTACAGCGATTATCATCCGTTAACATTTTTCGTAAGGCAGACACATTATCCGGGACTACTGCCGACGGCGGCCTTCCCGTGTGTTCTTCATCCTGAAGAAAATTGCGACCTCTTCTAAATTCTCTAAACCATCTGATTACAGTAGCACGAGCTGGAAATTCATCTCCAAATGCTAATTGCAGCCGTTGAACGCATTCTTCTTGATTTAATCCTGCTTTAAAATTGTAGAAAATCATAGCGCGAAAATGTTCTCGCGTCAACTCCATTTTCTCTTCCGTTTAAAATTTATTCTACGCTAAACAAGTTGAAGTAAGTCAGCAAAAAATTGTCTTCTGTGTTAAAATACTTTGTATTGTAAAATTAAATCGTTATTTTTATTTTGTAAATTCTCATCTGCGCGTATCTCAAAAATTTCAGAGTAACCCTCGCATTATCCTTACATTGTCAATAAATTGAAATTATAACTTTTAATTTGAATAAAAATTATTTTATTTCTCTCTCTCTCATTTTCTAATACATTATTCATAATTTATATTAAAAACATGCCATATAAGGAACTTGTGTCTAGAATTCGCATACATATTTTGATTGTATTTAAAACTCAAATGCATAATACTTTAAGAAACAACATTTTTTTAACTATGAATATATAGCAATAAAATATCTAATAGATTATAATCATTAAATTTTCCTTGAATACTTTTTAAAAATAGCACACTTCTAAATTGTTTTTTTTTATTTGTACTCGATTGCTTACTTTGTTACAAGAAAAAAGAGAAACTTCGAGATTCGTATCAAAAGTTGCACATGCTAAGGAAAGCAAGTGATTAACTTTAAGCGCATGCGCACAAAGCATAGATGAATAACATTATTTAGTGTTTAAAATAAGAGATTGCATAGAAGGTTCTGGATTGAGAAATCACTTTTATTTGTTGTTTACAGTTTGAAATCGTATTTGTTTGTTCATTGATTGTTTATGTAAATCACGAGATTACTGGTATAAAGAAAAGAAACTTACCACCCAGCGACGGAATTTGAATACAATAAAATATTTCCCAGGTATAAAAACAAATAAACTAACTCACACGTGGATAGTATTAACAGACCACGTTTCAAAAGCAAATGGGGTATAATTTCAATCTTAAACCAATAATAGACTCGCCTCCATAATTATCGCCAAACATGTTTATTATATTTTTATGCAACACATAATAATGAAATTCTTTAGATGATGTTTATTTACACCTCTTATAGCTTTTCCTAATTTTTTACATATGTTAGTTTTAAGGGTACGTTGAGGTATGGTGCTTTATGGTTGCCAGCATTTTTGAGAAAATATAAAATAAAAGTGAAATAAATAACTGCTGTAGGGACAAGAATTATAGAAAAGTTTTCTGTTTTCTTTATTTTGTAGATATTTGTTTTGTAAATAAATTTGTTACTTGATAGTTAAGGATGGTTGGTTTGTTCCTTTTTGTTTTGATAGATTGCAGTTGTAAAATGTAAATACCATGGTTTCTTTTCTCTTTTTTTTTTTTTTTTTTTTTTTTTTTAATTTAAGTCTGTTGAAATTGAATAATGATTTCTTGATTTGATGACCATAGCTTATAAGAATTAAATTTAGAAAGGATAATTTTATAGGCAGCATAAGTTATATGTACATCTGAAAGTCACAATATCATGGAAAATATTTGCCTATGAAATTCATGTTAGGATAAATTATTAGTTCATGAGTTAGTTTATTTTGGAATGTAGTTAATTCATAAAGGATAAATAAACATTATTTTTTTCATAACCTCATACATCCATTATCATTCTCAATTTTTTACTTCCAAGTAAATATATATCTATCAGAGTATCAATTTTCCTTCTCGAAAAAGAGCAGTAATTTTGTCATTAACGTCAGATATAATTTAAGAACATGTATATAAGAATTTCTCATATCCTGTAAACCATAAGTGATTCAGATGATATTTTGAAATTCTGCAAGCAACGGAACAAGCATAGAAACTAACATTGTTTTACGGAAATTTGCAAAGAAATAAATATAAATTTGGACACAAGCCTATTAAAATTACTGGTTCTGTTTTGCTCTCAGGGAAAATTCTAATTCAAATATAGACAATCGAAATTATTAGAATTATTCACATTAAATTCGTGACGTAGGTTCGACTTGAATAAATTATTTCCATAAATTTTATTATGCATCTTAATTTGGGAAATTAAAAAAAGTTTTCAGATTTAACAAATGGGGAATTCTTTTTTAATTTCGAAAATTATTCTTTAAGAAAAGAAAAAATTTAAATTCAGAAGACCATTGAAATATTTAAGAAAACATATGCGATTACTTGGCACAAAAATTCGACAAGCGTTAGATATTTTATGTAGACAAGTAAAACAAAATAATATAAATAAGAACAGATATTTCACATAAAACACGTTAATAAAATATCAATAGTAGCTTAATGTTACGAAACTGTTATAAATTTTAGATTTGCTTCGAGGTGAGAAATATCGACATATACTCGATTATTTTTTATAAGAGAATGAATAGTCAATAACTGACACAATTGTGTGACATAAAATCTACAACCAAAAGGAGTTTTCCCTTATAATTGGAAGTATTCACAATTGGAGGAATTCACTAAGAAAAGAAATGAAAATAGTCAAGCAGTAATCCAATGCAATTAGTTTTTCATAACTTTTATAAACTATTGTTTAACAACGAGATTGGAATCGAATATAGTAATTTCCACTCCAAAAAATACAAGCCTAATTTAGATTTGTAAATCAATTAAGTATTATAAAGTCACCAGGACATGATGAACAAAGAAAACAAAAATTTATAAGGAAGGAAGGGAGTCTCGTTAATATCACAAGATAATCTGCAAAAGATCTTTAAGCGCGTTATAATCCTGTCAAGAGATTAATCGCATGATTAATTATAAGAAATTTGGGCATATGATAATTTCGGATATTTAAAGCAATCCTGAATTCGTTTGACGTGGTCTATATTAGATGGTGCTAGAAAGCATCATACTTCTTATTGTCTGTATTAGCAGTACTTTCAGAATCATGTCATTGCTCTGGGTTATCTGTATGGTACAAGAATAGGCATTAACTAAAAAGCCACCATATTTTCCAGACTTCAATCCATGTGAT
>JAPDSC010140686.1:0-12035 GCA_026290005.1 Latrodectus geometricus
ATTCATGGCCTTCCTTTTCACCGTCCACTGTCCACTTTCATCCTCTGTTCCCCTTACTATTCACTCCCCCGCTTTTTCTTCTTCCTCTGGAAGTCCTGATGGCGTTCAATCGAGTTTGAAATATGCAGACATCTCGTAAAAAGTTCGCTTTTGGTCCCGATGCAAGGAATGATTTTGCACAAGCAGAAAGGCACCACGAAAAGGATTGTTTGACCAGAGGGCAGTTAAGCGAAATGTGCTGCAACGATTTTTAACTTAGAAAAAACTAATTCATCTGATGCAATTGATTATGTCAATACAATGGTAGGTAAAGTATTAGGCAAGCGATAAGACAAAAAATGGGCAAAAAAAAAAACAAGGATTAGACGAAACAATAGGCAAACTATAGCAAAACGAATGATGAAGGGTCATCAAAATAAAAAAATAAAATAAAATCAATGAAATGATTATTATTTATATGTCAACAATTGAAAACGAGACAAAAATTTTGTTCTTTGGAGTAAAAGCAATGTTTATTTGGGGAGATGATGAATAATCTGTCATAAAATAAAATTAATAAGATTGATTTAAAAATTGCCTAAAAGGTTTTATTGATTCAATGATGTACTACAGAACTAACAGTGACTTTTATTTTTATTGTAGAAATTGATTTACAATATCTTTAATTGCAATTTCTCCATTTTACATTTAGAATGGTCACTGAGTTTGCTTCCCTGATATTCCATCATAACATACTGCTTAATTTCATTGGAGTCAGTACTTGAAAGTGAATTACAAATTATTGTAAAATTCTTTGTTTTATAGTTGGGACTCGAATCTGTAAGCTAGGAATCTATAAACTAAGTCATCAACATTTAAGGTGTCTGTTTCACTTTTAATAAGTCATAAATTCAAAAATTGCACTAATTTAAGACTAATTACATCAATAGTAATAATTTAAATTAGTTACGAGTAATTGCGAATAATAATACTTGATAGGTGAATCAAACTTATGAACTACTGACTGCAAAACCATAGCCCTGACAATAACAAATAAACATAATTATTTCATAATCGATCAGATTTTCAAATATCTCTGAATAAAATTGAAAGTGTAAAATATTTAGCTGTATAAGAAAACAATAAATCTGAAAATGTGTAACATTTAGTATAGAGTAGATAATAACTCAATTTATCATATGATTAAAAAAAAATATTTAAGTAAAATAATTCGCTTTTCTGTAGAATTATTATTATTTTGTAAAATATATGCATCCAAATGCAGTGCGAATAGAATAGGGAAAATATTTCCTCCGATTCTATTGATTCCTTTGAGCATAACGGATTCCGAATCTTTCAAAGTGGAATGGAGAGTCATTCAATTTCAAACTGCGAAATGGCCGTCCGTTTTACAACATTTTTCACACAAAGGGAGCGGGATTTCACGAGTCTTCACGACTTTTGACCACTTTGTTACATTTCTAGGAATTCCCTTTTTATGGCCAAAGAAAGGGAGGAGACCGCACTAAATCGTCGTTTTTCCGCCTCACCTGGGAAAGAGAAGTAAAAAATGGAGGTCCGGGAAATGTCTTTTAAACTTATTTTGAATATTTGAAGGCAAAAAAGTTTACAATATATATTTATTACTTCATTTTTAAAGAACTATTTTGAACTATTTGAATACTAGTACACATTATTATTTTATTTCTTATCACAACTTGATTCCAAAAATGATCAAAAACATTGTTTAAAGGTCTAAATGGCCATTACGTATAATTCAAACTACATTTTAAATACTATTCTCTAGTTAAAATAGAGAATTTACAATGCCCAACACATTTGATCCCAAGTAGAGAACAGATTGATGACCATTGTTAGGCTAAGGTCATTGTTAGGCATTTTAATATCTACCAAGTAAACTATCTTCAGAGAAGATTTTTCTTAGATAGTGGACCACACTGATGTGAAGCAAAGAAGAAAACACCGAAAACTCCCAACCACCTACTCCGTAAGTGTGAGTAGAATGCAGAAAAACAACTCCCGTTGTTCAACAGTAGCTAGAATCGAACCAAGAATCTCATAATCCAAAGGGTACTCTTTACCACTAGGCTACCATGAGCCTTTGATCAAATATTTAAAAGAAGTCAGATCTATAGGAAAAAACGACTTGGAAATTAGTTTACTTAAATCCTCTTGGGCAGAACAGATATTAATGTGAAACATTCTACTCAAAAAATGTCTACCTAGTCTACTTGAACGTCTACTTGGATTCTACTGGGAAAAATATCTACGACTAAATTATTTTGATTCTTTTTTAAACTTTAAATAAGTCGATTTTTTTTTTTGTCGAGTGCCAGCCAAAACTGGCAGTATGGGTGCGCTGCTCCACTCTTTCAACTGAACCGCAATTGGTGTGGAGTCCGACTTCCTCAGTACACACATGCCATAGGAACCCGTTTCTCTAGGGTAGGCAACCATTCACAACCCATTCATACAAGGGAAAGAACAAAGACAGGAGAGAGAGAAAGAGAAAGTACATCCATGCACCGACTGGGATTCGAACCCAGCCCTTCCTTTCCGCAGTCAGGAATACTGACCACTAGACAAAGTAGACGGCAAATAAGCGAATTAATCATGTAATATGCATTTTTCAAAGCTAAAGTTGCAAGAAAAAAAATTTAACCTAAAATATTAAAAATAAAATGCGAACAAACACAAATATTTTAACTTTAGCAAACTGAAGGTAAGTAAGTATAAAATTCAAAGTTGATGAACCCAAAAAGTTAAAAATAACCAAACGTGTCACAAACCTAAAGAGAAAGACTCGGTAAAAAATTCTTACAAATTTCAAATCAATGCTTTCGTCTGAGAAGGATATTAATCAAATCAATCTAAAATTAATTGATAATAACTGGTTAAAAAACAACGATTCAAAAGAAAAAAATATTTGAGAAAATATCAAATATACACTTAATTTTTTTTTCCTTCACAAAACAAATCGTTCTCTTGAAAATGAAATAAATTATAAGGGAAAAAGTTACAGCTTTTGGCCAGCTAAATTGCATTTAAAAATTTTTTAAATATAATTTTGTTACTATTAACTTAGAGTTTGAAAATTCTGTTTGTCGCTTAATGGTTTCTTCTGACTCTAAACTATAATTGTACAAGGACTGACTTTTTGCAGTGGACACCAGTACATCTTCAGCCAAGATGGGAATCTATGATATGATGAATTGAAAATCAGCCAAGTATTTAACTCAAAGATTTGGCTAACACGATAATATGACGAATTAATTTGTTTAAATTGATTCTTGTATATAACATTTACTTAAGAAATTTTTTTTAAAATTTTATTAAGTATATGAAAAATGATTGGACCTAACTGTAGAGAATAATTTGCTTTCAATCAAACTTATAAATTGAATGAAAATTTTTTTCAAAATTAAATATATGCTGACAATAAAATAAAATATTCAATTTTAATAAACACACATTTTTACACTTTTCTCGTTATCTATACCGAGTTATGGAAATTTTAATGTATAATTACTGAGTAAAAGATTTTGTAAGATAAACTTTCTTTTTTATTGCTTTCTTTATTAAATATTTAAGATAAAAATATATCAAGAGCTTACAGCATAAGAAAAAAAAAGAAAATTCTATATTATTATATTTTTGAATTATTACTGTAAGTATACTTTTTATATGTGACTTGTATGCCCAAATATGGTATATAAAAACTTTTATCCTTTTTTTCCTTATCTTCCTTGATAAAGAAGGTATTTATGAAAAAACAATAATAAAATAAAAAGATAACAACCAATTATTTATCTCACTATTTCATGAGCATAAACTTCTAATTAATTCTACTGTCTTTACTTAGAGGAATAAATTATTTAAGCATAAGTTATTACAAATAACTTTAAGTTTAAGTTATATTTTATTTACACGAAAAAAGATTATTTAACTATTTTATTACACTTTGTTATAATAGTTAAGTTATGTATAAACTATAGTATATTAGAATATTAGTTTATAAAAATGTTTTAAACACATTAATTGAGTATTATATGATTGAAAGTCTAAACTAAAAGATAAATATTTTTATATTTTCTATAATGATATTTTCCGATATTTTCCTTTAAAATATATCAATTTTAATGTATTGATTTTTTACAATAAAAATGAAATTTGATAGTAATTTCAAAGATGAATATCTGTGATTTATAATTAATATTAATAACTTTCCAGAGACGTTGTATTGCTTTTTATTAAAATGTGATTAGTTTTTTTTTACTATTGATATCTGATTCTAAATAATAATAAGTAAAATTAAAGTTCATTCTAGAACATATGAGTTTATGAATCATAAACCAAAAAATTGAAGCTTTTGTCTTCACTTCACGATTCTTCATTTCTTTTCATTTTTAACTTATACAAAAATTGAGAAACTTAAAAATCTCCAAATTTTGTATGATATGTGTGTGATCGTGAATCGACGTAATTTTAATTGTTAGAAATTATTACTCAGAATGTTGCCAAATGAAGTAAATAAATATATAGGAAAAAAAATTCCTTTTACTTTAAGTTCAATGTTTTGGTGATGGCTGGAGTTAGTTGTTCTGAAAAAGTTTTGCTGATGAATGCGTCATTAGTTTTACGTTTTATGAAAAACGTTATTAAATTACGTTATTTCAAAGAATCAATAAGTACTCTTTCGCAGATGATAAAGTCGCCAAATAAAGCTACCTTTCTAGAATAAAATATCACCGTTTGCAACCTTTTATTTTTAGTGAAAATCTTAAGTGTTGTTAAAATGTTCATTTTTTAAGTAATACATGCTGTAATAAATATTTAATTATCACATGTACGTATTTTTATTATTTTATATTATTTTTATAAATTTATTCATTTTTTATCTATTTGTTGTCTGTAAAAACCTTTCCTTGATGAAATATGCATCGGTGAAAAAGTGAAGTACAGATTTATCTTCCTTTATTTGTATTTTGGAATGATTTTCATAAATTTAGTGATTAAACGAGCAAGATGTATTATGATTAAAGGTAATTAATTCCAATGTTCTTTTATTTTGAAAAATATTAATTCAAATATCTGATGAAAAGAAATACATAAGAGATTAAAAATTAACAATGTCACATAGATTGTCGCTATTCCTTAAACTTTGAAAATTTTAAGATAATTAATCATCTCTAACATATCACAAATATTCAGATTTAAGGATGAAGATGATGAGATTCTACTTAATATAAAGAATTAAATTTAATAAAAAAATGCTTAGATATATTTGGGGGGGGGGGTTCATGATTAAAGTTATTTAAATAAAGCCCTTTTAAGAAATCTATCTATTAAATGAATACCAAGGAACCATAGATATAAGCATGGATCCTTGCAGTTTGTAGATACTCATAGATTTTTGCAGATACACTTTTACTTAAATAAGTTAAGTTATGCTTACATATTTAAGTAAAAGTGTATCTGTGTAAAAGTGTACTTTTACTTAAATAAGTTAAGTTTTTTTTTTAAATTTTCTTAGAAATCATCGCAATATTTCTATTAAAATGTTTGTAGCAGTAGGATTGCTTTTCCTGCACACAAGGTTAGTTGGATTGTAACTTGCGTTTTAAAGGGAACGTACGTACCATTACGAACTCCAATACCCGGTGGGAATCGTACCTATGAATTGAAAGCTGAAGGAGTAATAATCTCCATCTCATACTATATAAGAATTATATATTTTATTGAATATATATTTTATATACCATCATAATTTGACAAAATATTAGAATCAGTTTATTAATTGGCTTATAGTGTTTTATTCTAAAATGTACCATAAAATATTTAATAATTTCTCTTTATTGATTTATGCAAGAATCAATACAAATTCAAGAATTTACTTTTTCATTGCTAATTACTTTTTCATATGAATAATTTATGGAAGAATTTACATTTAATAAGGTTCGCCCACCCTGTCTGGTGGTTAGAGTACCTGACTAGGAATGGGGAGGACCTGAGTTCGAATCCCGGTTCGGGCATGGATGTATTTTCTCTTTCTCTCTCTGTGTTTCTTGTTCTTTCCTCAGATGATGGATGAATGTAGCCCACCCTATAAACGGGTTTGTCGTGGTGTGGCGTGGGCGATGCTACTCGTACCCGTGACTTGGTTCACAGGTGCCCACCGTGTAATGATAAAATGAGTAGCAGTTTCCGGGTTTGTTGCGGCAAATGGGTTAATTATTCAAGTGTGCCCACCATTAGAAACAAAAAAATATATATTATTATTAAAAAATCCTTAAATAATGAATTTTAATCATTTTAACCTGTGTAATCTTTAAACTATTAATAGCTCATCAACCATAAGTATATTTTAAATATGACATAAAAAGCACTGTGGTGAGACATGGTTGCCAAAGATTAGCCTTGTGACTTTAAGTTCAACAGTTCATGGATTTTAATCCCATTTCGAAAAAGAAACTATGCATTGGTTCAAATTTGATTTAAATTGTATATTAACAATAAATCTTTTTGTTCAAAAAGCGATTATATGACGAAAAAATCTTATCTTGCAGAAGAGGAAATCTGAACTATTAAATATGTCTTCCCTTAAAAAGGATTTAAAATATTTTTCTATAATGCCAATCTATTTTAATTATAATTCTCAACCTTAATTATAATTTTAATTATAATTTTCAACCTTAATTATAACTCATGAGTATATATGTATAATATCTATGCCTTGTGAATCTCTTATTAAGAATAACACAGCAAGGATGCATAATTCTGCTTTTGCCTGGATTATCTCAGAAATGATAAATTTTTGTAGGTTATTTCTGAGTTCTGGAGATTACAGTGTTAAAATATCCGTATAATACGTTTCTACACAATACAGTGTTTCCATTTGGTGTAGGATAAAATGAATGAATATAATTTTTGATAACTTTATTTGAGATATCTTGCATGAACAAACTGAATTCATTGTCTGAAAAGTGGTTTCGTTGAACCAAAAATGAGATCAATTTCTGCCTCTATTTAATAAACAAAATATATTGGCTTAACATTCCGATTTGTCTTTGGGTGTTTAATCTGTCCAATGAACACATTATACTTATAAACTCTCATACTGGCATTTACAACAGAAAGTTTTAAAAAGCGCATAATTTCCGCATCTTAATAAATGCATAAATTACTCATCTATTTAATTATGAAGTCTTGAACTAATGAGCATTATAAATATGCATGAGATTTGATAAATTTGCATCTTTTTGTTTATATTTTGCACGGATTAAACAACATTAAACTATTCAATCAGTTTCATCTATTTCATTAATAAATAAATATGATTTTCCTATCTATTTATCTTTTAATAAAACAGGGTTTTATGATCCGTTTCTGGTTGTTGTTTCTAATGATCAAAGTCGTTAAAAAGAACAATTTCCTTCAAGATTTTGAACAAAGGTCAACTAACGACATTGACACTTGAGTTGGTATTATTCTCTGTATCATATCATACTTGTAAAGTAATAATGGATTGGGCTCTTTGGCACTTTTAACATACATAAGCCTTCTCAGCATAAAGGTCTTCGGCTGGGTCAAGTATCGAACTCACTACTTTTGAAATGTAGCTTAATTTTCTGCAAGCTCGTTAGATTAATATTTAATATCGTAGTTTTTCATTGGTATTAGGTTTGGTATTTATAATACGTTTTCGGCTAACTATTTCTCCCAACTGCAGCTGTTAATAAGTTTTGAAAGTTTTGAGTTACAATCAAATAATAAAATCAAACAACTTTCCTCTCCTAATTTCATTTCTAGACCATTTTAAGTCTATTAAAGATAGACGGTTTATGATCTCATGCTCTCTAAAAGATTAGCTGTTCAGGTCATTGATTTTTTTCAACTAATTCAAGTACTCTACATCTTGCATTGCATTTCTGCGTAGAGAATGGCGACTTTCCTTTCGAGAATATGGAAGACTTAAATTTTGGATCAAATGAAGGAATAATAATCAAAATACATAATATTTACAATTTTCAAAAAAGAATATTAGTTACGTTTTAGATTTTTCCATCGTAATATTTATTATTTCTAATGGCGGGCACACTTGATCAAGTAAGTAACATTAGCTCATTTGCCGGAACAAGGCCGGAAACTGCTACTCATTTTATCATTACCCGGTGGGCACCTGTGAGCCAAGTCACGGAGGTACGAGTAGCATCGCCCATGCCACACCACCACAGACCCGTGTATAGGGCGAGCACCATTCATCCATCATATGAGGAAAGGACAAGAAACACAGAGAGAGAAAGAGAAAGTATATCTATGCCCGAGCCGGGATTCAAACCCAGGTCCTCCCCATGCGTAGTCAGTTACACTAACCACTAGACAGGTTGGGTGGCTCATAATATTTATTGGAACTCACAAATAGTAATTCATGTTTTTTTTTCTCATAAAAACGAATAAATGGTGAAAAGGCGCTTTAGGTTCCCTACTTGGCAAGTTTTCAAAATCACACATGCCATAGCGAAAATTCTACAGCTATTTCAAAGTGCAACTTAATTAGCAGAGAGTAATTACAAAAACTAAAACAAAAAAGTAATTAATGAGCATGTGTGAAAAAGCGCATCAAATTCGCGAGTTGGCGAAGTAGGGGACCGAATAAATTTTGAAATAACACTTATCTCAAAATATTCAGTATTTTGAGTTTCACTAAGCATCGTGATTAGAATAAGTCATAACAGAAATATTTCTGTCTACCTATGTCTGCAAAACCGAAGCCACTAAATTTAGCCTACCGACTCGTAATTTTGAATCAAGATCAATTGACTAAGTCAACACGTGAGCTGGTACTATTTCCTCACATCCCTTTCCTATCAGCAGAAGATGTTAATCAATTGGTTAAATATAAATAATTAAATAGAGAAAGATTGGTTTTATATTACAAATATAATTATTTATTTTCAGTAATTTTCTGCAACTAATTTTTGTTTCAAAACAAAATCTCTTTAATGAATACTAATGGTTGACACTATAAAATTGTTAGGTACAAGATGAATTTTAAAATAATTTTATTAAAACTTTATACATAAATATTTGGTGAGACTATACTTTAAATTGCTCCTGTGATTCGCGCCAAGTTGTGATCGCGATTGTTCACCAAGCTGGGCAAAATCGAATCGTGTTCTGATTGGCTTAGACCCAGTCGAGATTCTGATTGGTTTATCGTTTTTAGAATTTTAAAATCCAACGGACGTTGCGTTATTTTTGAATGTTGAACCATACCTGTTAGCATTGTAATCGGCGCGAACAGAAATGGTGCCAAAAAATCACCAAGTTCGCCAAAGGGTACCTTAAAGTATAGTTTTACAAATATTTATATTTTAGTATAAATATTTATATTTTAGTATAAATATTTATAAGCCTAATATTTCTTTTATTTAAACTTTAACCTTTAAACTTATTTAAAATTTTAACTAATTTACTGAATTGAAATAAATAATTGCGTTTGTTTTTATATTGTTTTTGTTTGATGTTTTCATTATAAATAATATCCAATCGCAAAAACTAATCTCTTCATCGTTAAAAAAATAATTAAAAAATACCTTCCATAAGAAAATGGTAAAAAACTAATGCAATTTCATTGTTTTTCTTATCAATCATTTATATTTTCATGCCTTCAATCGAATTATATGAACTAACAGAGGGCGGAAAAAGGCGTTAGATTCTATAATTTATATCTCTTCTTTCGCCAAGGGCAACGATTTGGGGAAAAGGTCAAACTCGGTTTCTCTGAGGAGAGATGGAAAACACCAGAGAATGAAAAAATAAAAGAGGCTGGAACCAAAAGAACGTTTTAAACACCGAGAGCCAAACTTATTAAAAGCATCCTCCCCATTACAATATATGCCTACCTGATGATTTATGAGCTTGGAAGTAGCCATTTTTCTCTTTGTCTTCCATCCATTTACCACAGTCTGTTCTAATGAAGGATCGGAGAAAGATAAATGCTTACTGAAGTGAAGTGAAATAAATTTGAGGGCCAAAAAAGAACTTTTCGCATGTTTTCGGTGGTTAATCTAACTACCCTGAAGGAAAGGGTCTGCTTCATTTACAACACTTTTGACATGATAAATTGAAATGGTGACCTATTTTCACACTCCTTCGAAATCGCATCGAATCTAAGTGTGGAGTGTAGGATTAAAATGCAAGAATTAATTCTTTTTAATAGTCTCAGATGAAAAACACCATTGCATTTTTATTTGTAAAAAGCGAAATTATTCCGTTTTAATGCGAAACGTATGTTAATTTTAAAAATAAATTCACAAAGTGCCACTAACTTCGGTATATTTTATTTTTTCATAAGCCGTTTATTAGCAAGTTCTTATTCAAGTAATTTAAGGAGTTTCGATAAGTTTCTCTATTTAGAAAAGCAAGAAAATAGTTGAAAAAAATCATTCCATGTCTGTTGTAGTAAATCTGATTGGCATTATAATTAGTAATTACAAACTTAAGATTAAGAAGAATTTTATATATTGTATAAGAATACTTTTTCAATCGAATTAAAATAGTTCACGTGTATACGCAGTCAATAAAATTGCAAAGATATGTGAATCTTTGATTCATTGTTCGTTCTATTCCAGAATCTTATGAATTATAAAAAAATTACTTTCAAGACAGTGCTTACATTTGGGTTTAAATACAGAATACGATAAAAAAAATCAATGATTTCTGTTTATCGAGGTTTATATTTTTTCGAAAGTACAATACATAAAAAAAAATTCTGTTAATAATATAATTCATGTCTTAGAGACTGTAGATAATATTATTATTGTTTATGTCAGTATTTGATTCTTGGTATTCGGCGGTTTCAACATTAATTAAAATTTTAGGAACAAATATAACATTTTCTAAAGTAAAATTAAATATGGTCATGTTGATTAAAAAGTATTTTTTCTTCGAAAAAAAGAATATTTATACTTATGTAGTATAAAACTATAGTTTCTGAAATAATCAAATTTGTAAAACATTGTTTTAAATAACTTAAACAGCAAAATTTCAAACTGATATACATTTATCTTCAAAACTTAATAGAGATATAAAAACAGTAAGTATGCTAATAATCAATATAATAAAGACAAATGCACATATTATAAAAAATATATTTTGTTATTGATATTATCCAATGTCTTTATTTTTAGTAAAAACATTGCCAAACTTTGGAAAACACAGTTGTATTATATAATAAAGAAAAAATGGTGAATAAAATGAATTCATGAGTAAATTTTGGTACAAAATATTCAATTAAGTTGATTATTGATTAATTAAGTTGATTATTGATTCAATTAAGTTGATATTCAATTAATATTTCTGTCTCTTCTAGAAATAAATAGTTGAAAATTTATAGTCGAATCTGTTGTAATTGTTATTTGTAACAATACAAATATGGCTTAAACATTATGGTAGATTCTATATTAACACACCAAAATGATACGTGTTTTACATTTTTTTCCAAAGGAAAAACAATACAGAAGCTGATAAAAAAAAAAGAACATTGTATTTATAACCTTATTTTCACAATGAAAATCTTTATATTCGAATGACAGACTTTTCTTTATCTAATATTTTCCTGTTTCTTTTCTTGTCTGTTTGAAAAATAAACTGTTGAAAATGAATGAATGTGTAATGATGTCTTACAATAATATAAATAAGACATTAATGTATTTATACTTACAAACACAAGATCATTATCATAATCAAAACTAATTCATTTAGGTAGATCATAAGAATTACCTGTATTTTGCATTCTTCTTTATCTTTGGGAAGAAAAACGATGTAAAGACGGAGTTCCGTATCTATTAATTTTTTGTTTCTAGCATAGATAATTATGAGCGTGTTTACTAATACAGATAATTATGTTTTAATGGGGATATAAATGTATTGTTTATAGCATCTCATCACTTCCTCTTTGGTTTCAGCCCTTCCGTTAGTAAAAATATGTTTTTTTATATTAATTATATGCATATTACGAAAAATACAAGTTT
>JAPDSC010140689.1:2757-18838 GCA_026290005.1 Latrodectus geometricus
TATATATATATATATATATATATATATATTCTTGAAAGTTCTTGAAAGTTGTTCAGTCACATAAAATCTTATATGGCTTTAAAATGTGTTCAGTATTAGGTTTGGTGTGATTCTTATGCCTCGATAGCTTCTTGTGCATGACAAAGATCAATCATTTAAGATTAACCAAATAATCAAGACCTAAGCCTACAGTTTAAATTTGACTCCAAACACCAAAAAATCTCCCCGCAGTCAGAAGGAATCAAAAACGACAGTTACTGAAATAAAATGCCAGAGTGATATTAATTCATCTGCTTCTCTCAATTGATCCAAGGAACTCAACCAGAAAGAAGATCCTTGAAAACGACCCTGTCATGACGTGGATTGTGTGGTTTTGTATCCATCTATTCAATAAAAAAATAATAAAAAAATGAAATACATACTAAGTAATTTTTCGCATTAAAACAATCAAGATTTACTTGATTATTCATGTGATTTTTAGGATGATAAATATTTATTTTAAATCCAATAGAACTTTTTTGTTATAAGTTAACACCAAAAATACTATTACATCTTCTACTATATTTTCTTCCTAGTTACATGAAAATACTTCCTTAATTTTTCATAAATAAATAAATACAAATGGTATTTCTCAATAAATAAAATTATTTAGAAATGAATTTTTATAATATGATGTACTGCTATATACATTCAACCTTAATTTATTAAAACTACTCCAATCCCATATTTAATGTATTTAAACCACTATATTTTGGAGATTAATTTAAATAATATAATATAATGTACCAAGATCTAATATTTTAAATTGATCTAATGTTTTAAAATGTGTTTGGTTAAATGTAAAATGGAATAATGCACAACAAAAGTAACGACAACGGTGATAAAGTACAAATAATGGCATAAATGTATTAAAATATATTTAAAATATTCGTTTCATTATCTAAAACACTCTTTGGATCACAATTATATTTGCATGTATTACTACATATTTAATTTAAAAAAATTGTTTTTTTTTTATTTCGCTGTATGTTCAACTAGAATCAAAACAATATTGTTTAATAATTTTAAAAAAATATTTTAAAAATAGTAAAGATGGGAAATCAATATAGATTATTTAAATCAATCCTTTGAGTACATTGAATGTGTGAGTACATGAACATATTTTTCTTTTATATTTCTATCTTTTATGTATAAATTGCTAATTTAATAAATTTTATTTGTTAAAAACCTTATCTAACGCATTAATTTAAAACTTACTAACCGTATAGTATTTTAGAATCTTATAAAAGAGAAGATTTTATTGAACGAAATATAAAACGTTAATCTAATATTTTTAAGCTAAAATGTAGCAATATTTGTTTTCTTCAATGCAACAGTTATTTATTGCAAAACTCTTACAGACTTCATCCTACTTTTATATGGACACGTAGAATTTATTTGATTGAAAAAGGCCTAATAAAATTTTCCATTTTCTAAATTCTTTTCATAGAGCCTCCTGTTTCAAGTAGTGAAATAAAAAGAAAAACAATTCTTGTATTGGTGGGGAATCTATAACTCTTTTTGTCAACGTTTTTCGTTTTTCTCGATGGCAACAAAATAATTCCATATAAATTTACTTCTGGAAGACGCCTAAGGAGCAATTTGTCTCCAAATCATTATGAAATCTCCAGAGATTGGATGTTAATGCTGAAAAGTTCTTACAATTGTAATTTTACCATTCAGAAAAGAAAATAATTACGGAAAGAAATGACAAAGTCTTTGTGTAAAAAATTTAATTTAAATCCCGAGATTTTTACTTGAATATCATTTACCGAGAAGATAATTGTTACATAGTTTTTCTCAAGAGAATGCATTTTGCTGATCATATTTTCTTTTGTTATAATAAAAATAAATATTAGCAAATAAACTCATATTTCCAAAATCATTGAAAATATTGTTGCATTTTGAACCATTTCATATGTTAATGGCATATTTCCGATAAATGGGATGAAAATGATACCTTCAGGAAACTAAATGCAAAAGTTTGAAAATTAGTTTTTTATATAAAGTTTAGTATAAAAACAGTTCATATTTCAAAACATTATATTATTGTATTTAAAATGCTACAAAATTTATGATTTAATTATTACACTTTGGAAAATATTAAGAATAATTCAACTCAACTTATTCACTTTTTTAAACTCAACTAAAACTAAGTGACTAAAATGAATTCCTAAAAAATAAAATCAAAATGCATAAAAATCTTATTGTGCAAAAGTTGTACTTTCAATTAAATTTTAAATGAAATATTTTAAAATTAGTGACAATTTAGGCAAGTCGTCTCATATAGAGTGATGGACACCTGAAGTTTCAAAAATTGAAAATCTCATTTTAACAAAAAAAAAATATTTTAAAAGCTAAACTGTAGCTTAGACACTAATGAAAAACAAATAGAGGTCTAGTTCTTACAAATGGATTATCAAAATATTAGAGAACTATCTAATATTCCTGTTTAAAGATTGAGTATTAACAGTTATATGTTAAAAAGAAAAACAAATTAAAGTTGTATGTTTACGTCATTACATTTTAAAACTATGTAATTTGGACATAAATAAAATAACTCAATATATCACATGAGGTTAACAGCTTTATTTTGCTTAATGTGTCTTCCCAAAGTTCATAAATGGTTCTCATAATTGATGTTATTATATACTTTGTTAACCCGTTGGTGTTAACCCTTTGGTTTCATGTAAGGTACACTTCACCCTATGCTTCAGAAATTATTCATTTTTCTCAATCATCCTTTCAGTATCCTCCTGTTTGACACTTCCCCTTGTATTGGAATTATTATTTTTGTTGCTATTTTTCCCTCGTATGCATCAAGCTCTTAATGAAGCTCATGTCATCAAGGTGAATTTGTGCTGTATGCTGTCAGTATTGTTACTAAAGTTCTTCCATAAACATATTGAAGTTTATTGACTTGTTACTTAAATTAATGAGAGTAGAAATTTTAAAAATTTAATCAATCGTTGGATATTTTTTTGAAGAAGTTTGAGTTTTTGTAAGTTATGAGCAAGAACGAAGAAGATGACCAACAAGACTTGGCCTCCCACTCTTAGAAGGCATTATTTCACTTAAAAGGACAATGCAATTAAGATGTATTTAATAAGACCCAGCCGGCTGTATTGTAAGCTATGGACAATCGGGAATTGTGTGAATTACTTACTGTTAAATAATAAGAGAGATTTGTTTTCTAACCACGCAAACACCGTGCCCTTACCTAAATAATAAAAATAAATAAAATATTATTTTTTCTAGACTTCAATTTTTGTTAATTGAATTAATACATATCTTATTCAATGTTATGAGGATACTAACGAACTACTCACACAGAAAATAACTAAATATTCCTACATTTTCATTGTTAGTTACTTAAAATATTGTATAATTTTTCTTATAAAATTGGGCAAAAATGTGATATCTATAGTATATTTAGTGTATTAAAATGAAATGAAATCCATTACTACGATGTAAATGTACAGAAATATTTTGAAAAACTAGTTATAATTTTTGCTAATAAATTGATAATTCTAACTTGAATTTCATTAACAAATTTATACATATAATTCACTCCTAAAAATTACAAAATTCTGTTCTTTTACATATTAATGAAATTAAAACATGCCACAACTAAAGCAATGATAACTTTATATTCATGCAATAATTTCATCATAGATTATATTCAATTAAAATACTTTTTTTTGATTAAGTTATCTGATTTCTCTTTCCTAAACATGAGGCAATGAAAGATATTTTAGATCTAGGGTTTTCTTTACAACATCCATTCCATCATAACTATAATTTATCTACTTAAAAACAGAGCATTTTTTATGTTTTAGTAGAAATTTTAAACAAGAATTATGTTACTGGGATGTTATGAGTATTAACATATTAGGTTGGTTTAAAAAGAACCCTTTATTTTTTCTGTATTGTTCGATATTTCGTTCAGTATCTACCATACAATATAAGATTTTTGATCATTGGAAAGATCACATTTCACACTACAAGAATAGGACGTTTTGTTTTATTATTTGGTTCAATCAGTTATAAGGTACAGGGTATTAAAAATGGAAGTCAACAAATAGAAAATGCAGGGTTTATTTGAAAAAGGGGAAAGTAAAAGTCAGCCAATTGAAAATTTCAAATGGTGTTTATGTATCCGATACTGTAACAGCCATTAACTTGTCATTTTGGCTTCGTCGATTCTATTCGTATATATTAAGTTAAAAATGCATCTCGCACAAATAGACCCATTATCGAAGATAAAATCACAAAAGACTTCCAAATTAATAGCATGTTAGTAATCTAGAAGCTAAATATTAGCCGCAAAACAGTTTAAAATCATTCGAAAAAGCTAATCAAAAGCTGTGAATAATGCCGAAAGAGATTCACGTAAACATAATAGATCTGTTTTACCCCAAACTATTATTACTATCTAACGTACCCATAAAATTTAGAAAAAGTTAAATCCACTGATCTAGTGAAATTATTTATTCTGTCGTATTTTCAGTAAAAAAATGAAAGAATAACTAAACAGGGAGAATATAAAAACAAACGAAATGATTTGCAAATATTTTTTCAATATTATTTCAATGAGAAAAAAATGTGACATTTCATTATAAATAAGGTATAATCCAGTTAGTTAAATATCACAATAGATTTGAAATTACTATGTATGCATATAATGTGTTAGGGGAATAAGCATCTGGAAATTTGATTCGATTTAAAATAAATTGAGAAAATAAATCTTCTGCAAAAATCATAAAACAGTTGACAAAAAGTTTTTGCACACTTATTAAATATAAAAAAAATTTATAGAGATGTTGATAAAAAAAAACATGACTTAATTTATTTGTATCTTATAACCATTTTGTGCATATGTGATCCAAATCAGTTGTAATATATGGTTTAAAGTGGATTTTGAAGCAGTAGAAAAAGTCGGGCCTTAAATTTGTATCAAACACAAAATCGCGTGAATTGAAGTCCAGAACTCTAAACATTAAGCTATGGAAAATACTTTTAAATTATTTTATGTGTAATCAAAAATGTTCTAAGGTTATACATATATTTTTTAGTAATATAAAAATATTCATTTCTTAATAAGTGATGTTAATTTTTGCTCAAAACGAGCATTACAAGCTTGTAAAGTATCAGATTTCGATAAACGTTTAAGATATTTTAATGATAATGATAGTAACTTAAAATGTAGTTTTACGATATTAGTTTATAATAGAGTGTATAAAATACCAATTAATAAAGAATATGACTTATTCATAATGAAACCTATTTAAACTTCACAATGAAGTCTGTTTGATATTTTATATTAGGAAAAGTATTTTCTATAATATAAATTTCTTCACAGTATTACAAGGGATTTAAAAATTTTAATAAAAAAATAAACTGAAAAATTTGTTTTATTAGAAAAGTGCGAAGTTAGTAAACCAAAAATTCTAAAAATGTCAGTTTACGTCAAAAATTAAAAAAAATAATGTATGTGTTTTATAAAACATAAGATTATTTCTGGACAAAGAATAGTTTACAAAATTAAGCGATTGATTCATTTAGTATTTTGATTTAATTTTGCAAGCATGATTTTAATAAACATGCCATAATAAGCTCAATAATCAAAAATCTTCTTAGAAAAAGTTTTCATTATTTGACTTCAAGTGTTTTATAAGCCTTTCGTAATATAATTAAAAAATTGAAAAATGTTTAGCACTTTGGTACCTTTAAAATGGAAAGAAATCGAACAATATATTTCAATCAACAGTTTATTTATAAAATCTGTTTATACTTATATTTACATATGTATCATCTACTTAACAAAGATAAATGCTTACTATGCCTGAGCACTATTTACATTAATGAAAATTACTGAATAGCAGTTAAGATATTCAAATGTGAAACAGACTTATAAGTCTGGTATTGTCCAATTTAAACGAGTATATATTTGTATTTATTTATACTTATACTTTTATCTAAATATTTTTACATAATAATAAGAAAGAATTTGAAAATGTAATTTTTTATTTAAAGTGAATAAAAAGCACTTTAGTTTTAAAACTATAATTATTTAAAATAGGTGCATTTATATATATATATATATATATATATATATATATATATATATATATATATATATATATGTGTGTATGTGTGTATGGTGTTAATAATGTATATTTTAATGGATGTAATAAGAGCTGCAAACTCCTCGCCAAGATTTGCTTGACGAAATTAATTATTCCAAAATCGTTCAACCTTGAGAAAACAGCGACATACAAGGATCTGGTGGAAAACTGTATTGAATTGTCAGGACGCACTGAAACATTTCTAATGATTTCCTAAGCCAGACGTTTGAGCTGAAATATCGATTTTCTTATCTATTCAGCAGTGAAAAGTGAAAGAGCATATGGAGTGGCTGATTTCAGGAGATATTAAAAATTAACTCAGGATATCTGAAGGAGTTTCTACGACTATTGCTTTCTGAGATCTGTAACGCAGTGAAAGTAATTTTAAAGTTTTAAGGGCCATTAGATTTGTTCTGAATAATGGAAAAAACATTGCGGTTTGCACTCTTATAATTAATCTCAACTGAACTTTTCAATTTATCTCAATGTTATTGGATATCAAATATTTTTCTCATAAATTTAATTAAATATTGCTTGAAATATGAATTTTTAGTAATCAAATTCAATTTATATATTAAATAATTTTAAAATAAATGAATTTTGTATAAATTATATATCGATATTTTTAGCTTATTTTAATTGAAACAAGCAAATAAAAATAAGTTTAATATATACCATTCATTTACATTAATCAGTTTTATGTAATTTGAGTTGAATTTTTTTTTCTACCATATTCTCTTTTCCTGTTTTATTTTCTTTGAATGTAACTTAGAAATTAATCACTTTCAATTCAAATATTTCTCTTAAGCACATTATTTATTAAATAAATTTTCATACAATATATTGTATTAAATTAAATATTTTATAGGATGTATATTTTATTTACTGAATAAAATTTATAAAAAAGATTCTTATATTTAGGATATTACATTAAATGACTCTTGATTATTAACAATATTAAAAATCATATTTTTCTAAGATAAAATAATTAATACTTTGATTTTCTTAGTTAACAATAATAGATATATTAATTATTTTTAAGACAAATATTAATTTTTTATAGTAATGATTAAGCTAATGTATTTAATGAGCAAATATTGCTGTTAGAATTTTAATGCTAGAAGAAAATAAGACAAATAAAGCGAATATGTTTTAAAACAAGTCGTAAAATCTAGTTCTTATTTAAAAAAAATGCTTTATATTATTCTAAATATCAAGTACTTTTAAAAATTTATTTTTAAGATTCTTAAATGAATTAAAAACTCTGATTGAAAAAAATAAATTATGAATTTGAGAACAATATAAATGATAAATCTAAAATTGTTCTAGTTAACGAAATCTATCACAGTTAAAATCATTATTTTTTTTAAGAAAAAGTAGGTTATATTCTTTTCATTGTATACATTATTAATCAAATTAGTTTTGACATTAAAATCATAAAAGAATATGTTTCATTTAAATTAAAGCATTAAAACATTACATATATATATATATATATATATATATATATATATATATATATATATAATAATTTGTAAAACCACTTTTAATTTTTATTTAATTTGCTAATTTTAAAGAAAAGAAATTTCTTAAGTAATTTTTATCTTAAACTCTACTTAGCTTGTTGCTATATTGATTTGTGAAAGAAAATATGTAAATAGTAAGATTAATTTCACGTGCAATATATTGGGTTGGATAAAAATAAAATAATTGTGTTTAAGTGAACTTTATGTAACTCTTTTTTTGATTTTCTTGTGAAAAATGCTTAAAGTTATTTTAAAGTCAATCTTTGATCCTGAGTGATGCTATCATTTTTAATATGAGGTCATCTTTAAACATTTCTTATATTTATCTATTTTACCGATATCTTTGACAACGTTACACCCGTGCGAAATGCATCCTTAACATAAAAAATACCGGAGTGGAACCGATGAAACCAAAATTGCTGTTACAATATAGGGATCATAAGTACAATTCACTACTTCAGCGATTTGGCTTGCATTTCCACCTTTATAAACGAAAAACTGTAAAATGTACAGAATTTTCTCTTGGTTGATTTCCATTTTAACACCCTCTAACGCACAACTTAAAGAATGAAACAAAAAACAGCAAATGAAATATCTTATTGCGAAATGTTACCTTACTAACGAGTACAAATCTGAAGTTTTCTACTATACGACAGTATATACTTTATGAAATACCAATCATTACCGTCACATATCGAACTTTTGGACTTCATTTTCTCCAAACTGTTATTGTAATTTATTAATTACAGTGTACAATAAGAAATTATCAAAACGTAAATATTACTTCATAAGTAATATTACAAGCAGCTGTAGTGATTGATAGTACTTGTTCTAGAATGTCGTATAAAAAGATGAAAATTTAGAAGATTTCGATTGTCAAGATTATTATTCGATATTGTTGTACACAATTTTAGAGATGCGATACAATTATAAATGAACACTCATAAATCAAAATGTAGACTAGTCTTTATTAATTTAAGGAACTACCACCTAATTATTGCTAACATGTATTGTAAATAATGCAAAAAAAAATATTATATAAAGTTTAAATTTGCATTGTGCATAACTTTCTGAGCAAAGTTTACTATTTAGTTGTTTACTGAATTAAAATTTTATTATAGCAGATCTAATTCTAAAAACACACTGCAACTTATATATCATGAATTTAACGAAATAAAACTGCATGAGTGGGGCATAAATTATCCCTCATCTAAAGCAATTTATAATAAAAAAGCACTTTCGAATTCCTAGTAACAATCTAAATTTATGATTCAAGTTTACGTTTTCCCATGTGGGCATTAACACTGTTCCACTTCAGTCGCAAAGTCTTTCGCTCTTCTATTTCTTATCAGTTTTACATTTCATATCGAATGCCAAGTCTCGTAATATAAGAGGAATACGACCGCATGCATTAGATTTTGTATTTTCCCATCTTCTCCGAGAAGTACATAAATTTAAAATACCGCAGAAATACCTTGCTTGAGATGTGAATAAAAAGAACATGAAATGGAAGAAAAGAAATAGATTCAGAATAGGATTCGAGCTTCTAGCGCTATGATATGAAATATTACAAAAATTTAAAGCTTCTTTTCTTATTTAATTCCTTGAAATTTTACTGAAAATTATTTTGGATATCTTTAAAACTTTTAGGGATATTAACGAGAAATTCTTATTATAAAAATAATCATCCGTAATTTGATTTTAAAGAAATGAATCACTTAAACACCTGTTTTAAAGTGTTTTAATATTTTACTTGATTAAAAATCATTTACTATTTAATTTAAGAAATTTGATTTTATAATTTTGCATAATAGAAAAATATTATAATGACACATTAATTTTATTTTGTGTTCCAAAAAATGCAATTTTTAATTCCAATTGGTACTTAAATTGAATTAGGATAAGTTTATAATAATAATTTAGTAAGCTACAATATATCTTAAATAAATTTTATATATATATGTATATATATATTTGAATTAATCAGTGTAAACATTATGTAATTTCATATATGATTACAAAATAGTTTATTATAAGTCAATGTTTTATATTTAGCAATTTGTGTGACACGTAAAATCTTGAATGAAAATTTAGTCTAATTAATTCGAACATTGATTTAGGAAATGTATCAATCATTTTACCACCATCAATCATTTTATATTGAAGAATTGGAGTTTACTGAGTTTTCTGATAGACAGAGGTAGGCAGTAGAAAATGAATCATAGAAACCAAACAAAAACCAATTCATCATAAACCACAAAAACGGAATACTTTAAACATCTAAATACTTCAAGTAGAAAACTTTCTTTAAATATAACCTAATTTTAAATGTACTTTTAAAATATGATTATAGTTTTTTATATATTTTACTTCACGTGAAAGCGTGGATATTAATTAGTACACTTGCTAATAAAGATAAAAATAAGATTTTGATTTAATTGTATGGACTAAACTAAGACTGTTTTTATTTAAATTACTCTCCTTTTCAATGATTTAAAAGTAAATATAAGGATTGTATATCAAATAGAGACGAAATAAGAAAAATATAAATTATTGGTATTATATTTTTAAGAAATTAATCAAAATTAAATCATTTGAACCATTTTTAATCAATGTATAAGCAGTTTATATGATAGTATTATACTGTGATGGAACTAAATATATTAAACACAGAAAATTCTATGAAGCATTATAGAATGAATGCTGCAAAACTAATTTAAAACTCAAGCACCACTAGTTATTTTGCGGAAATTTTATATGTAATAAATAAAACTAAAGAAAGTGAGTAAATGCAACTATAAGCAATATAAAAAATATTGAAAGGAAAACTGTAGCTTAAGAGAAAGCGGAAGTATTTTTTTATTTTCAATTGTTTGGTTACGTACTTATTTTTTTATTCTGTTTATTGCTTAGCTTTGCCCGAGCCTTGTTTTCATTTCTTGAGTTTTGGACGAAAGAACATTTGTTATTCAAGGGAAAGTATTGAACCTTTGTTTGGTCTTCCTTAAGTAAACGCAGGTTACGAAAAATGCAGGAGCGGAACCACGTCGACTTTAATCTGCACCATAAGGACCTCGATAAAAGCCCCATGGGGGAGCCCGTTTCCCATCAAGGTATTTTCCAGATACCTTTAACAACTTATTTGATGGGGAAAAAAAGAAAAATTTTAAAAAAAAGCGAGTGCTTAATATTTTTAAGAAAACTAAACGGACCATTCTATGTAAGTATTTTGTTCCTGTTTTTGGAAAATTGAAAGAAATGTTTACTTTTAAATATTTATTTAATTAAGTTACAAGTGGTATATGAATATTTTCACAGTTAATTTATAGATGCAGAGAAATAAGAAAACTGTTTTATTATAGATTATATTTTCATAAATTTTATAAAATAACAGAAAAGAAATTTGATATAATAGTTTGTACTATACAACTCGAAATGGGTGTTTAAATTTTATTCCTTAACTATATGATGTACCGCTAGTGTTATGAACATACTCAATATAGTCTCATATATAAGGAAATATAGTATTGAATGTATTTCTATCAATTATGTATTATATTAAGATTATTCCTAGTTATGATGGGAAAAATAATCACTTTTAATATATTATTTTTTGTATTTCCTTCTAAAATATTAAAATTATAGCAATGATAAAATATTTTTTCTTTCTTTTGAAGTTATTAAAAATACGGTAACCATAACAAAGGTTTTGATATTTTTATTTATTTCTAAAATATTAAAAATATAGTAATAGTGGCGAAAATGATATTGATTTTCGTATTTCCTCACATATTTATACCAAAATTTATAGCATCATATGAGCTAATTGTTTAATATCAGTTTATTAATTATAATTAATTTCTGCCTATTAAGTTAAAATATTATCTGTGAGCCTAAATTTAATTTTGATACATATATGACTTCTTTGAAAACTTGTAAAATGTTTACTTTTTATAATTTAAAGTATTTTTAATACATTTATAATTTTGAAATCTAACTGCTAAAATAAGTACAATTCAGGTAAAATTATATACTTCTTATCCTTATTATTATTTTTATTATTTTAATACGAAATCATTGCTTTTTACACATGTAGTGTTTTCAAAAGTTCAAAATAGTGAATTGAACTATAAAGTTTTGTTAACAAAATTTTGATGAGGTAAAGTTTTAATGTAAGGCTGTTTATTAAACTAATCGAAGATCATTCATTGTAATACGGAATTAATGAGGAATGTAGGTGAAGCTTTCCAAAATGTATTTAGTAAATTGAAATAAAAGCTGACATATCAACTATTCGATTTGAAAATGCGTTTCTTTCTAAAAATCTGCGTTTTCTGTCAAACTGTAAATCAAACTATGAAAATGTTGTTCCAAATATCAAGCTCAAAAAAGAAATTAGTATCATCAAAGCATATTTAATAATGTTTTATTAACATTTCATTGTATAACAATCTAAAGCAACATGATATATAAAATCCATTTTATCATAATTATTCAAAGTAAGTTTAAAAGGTAATGCCTGTCATTTTTCTTACTTTTTACTACCAAAATAACTTAATAATGACATAACTTTATAAAGAAGACAAAAATGTCTTATTTAATTTCCAACCATTATGTAAATCTGAGAAAATATTACTCATGAAAAAGAATCAATATTTATCTGCAGTTAAAATTCTTCACAAATGGATAACTTTAATCATTCATTTTAGATTTTCTAGAACTCAAAATATTTTAAAAATAGTTTGATGCTTTTAATTTTGTGTCAATTTTTTTTTGTTCTATACACTTAATATTCTATTTCGAGATCAGCTTATTTTTATTAAGTACCTTTTAGTAAAATATTATTGCCAACAAACGTGAAAAAACTCCAATTAATTTAATTGATACTTATTAATTATTATATATTAATGAGCACATATAATATATTGAGATTTAAATCTTTCAAAAATATTGTTTCATTTTAATTCATAAAAAGTATTTTACAAAGAATCAGAATAACATGAAATATAAAAACAGAGTATAAAATAAAAAGATCAAAATTATTCTTTCAGCCGAAATAATATATTTGTGAATTTCCATCACCACCCTTGAGGTATCACAACGGTGTCGTTACCACTTTAGGCAGTGGTGTTCCCACAACGGTGCAGTTTTTATTTAAATATTTGCCAATACATTTTCATTTTAATGAAATTTTGATATAAGTTTAATTGAATGCACAGTCATAGGCCTATTTTGCCATCAGTGTAATATTACACTGATTTCACATAAAATTAAATACAAGATATACAAATAAAATAAATAAACAAATTGTGATATATAAATACAATTGTATAAAAAATGCATACAAAGCGCGAGCTCATCGAATGAACCCAGATATCGAACGCAATCAATACCGAAAATTTAGATATAGATTATATTACTTTAGCCAAAAACTTCTGTATCTTAGAATTTGACCTCAATGTAGAATTGTAGATATCACCCACTTTGGTTTAGTCTAAAATCTAATCACGGGGCCCCATTTCAACCGCTTTAAGCGAATCATTGACTCGACCACGCTGTGGGAGCTTTGAGTCATCGCTTCGCAGGCATCACCTATTTCGCTTTGAGCCAAATCTCGACAACATCGCGGGAATCAAGGACTCGACCGCATTTCGCGAAGGAATGACCTAAGCACCCGAAAGACACATATTGCGAAAACACATCCGAAATCAAATATTGCTTACCTTATAGAAGGTAAAATGTTCTGCAACAATAAATTACTTAATGGACACTGTTCCAAACATTCATTGAAAGACAAGACTTGATCCATTTGAAAGTTCATCTGCAAGGAAAACCATGGGAAATACGATTTTTGCCAGCAGTCCAAACATTCATGAAAAGTTTCCATCTACTGTAAAATAAAAATTTATACACAGATGTAAATTTTTTTTAAATAATTCTATTATATTCTATCATATCAAAAAACATTCTATCATCATGAAGAAAGCACAATTAATAAACAGTACAAGAGGAGCTACACTCAAGAAAAACGTGGGCACAAAAAAAAACAATAAATAAATAATGATAATAGTCTATAAGTTGATGGTCATATATACAGTGAAGCTTTACACAATGCACATAAAGATTCAGTAACTACTTGCCAAAAAATTCCTTCTAATTACCTTTAAGTAATGGATTCTATACTCAACCCAATCCAAGATCTGTTCTAGTCTCTAATAGTAGCTCGAGCACGGTCGTTGATGCTAAATCCTCCAAACGAAGTCATACCTATGGGATCTTAAACTACCACAACAAACAATAAGCATTTTATACAATATTAGTGACAATACAATGAGCATTATAGTCTTAAAATGTTACACTTATCGTTTACTCAGATTCACTTTAAATTGAAAGAAATTACCACACATACATACATAATCGGATAAGTAAGAAATATTAAAGGTTGACACAGAAAATAAAACAAAGGATATAAAAATTGCTGTGCATAAATTATTTTTTCAAATGAAATGAGTTTTTCCATGTAAGCAAAAAATAAGTAAGCAATATTTTCACATATTACAATTTATCAGCACTTCTAGCATGTGTATCATACATGGAAAGGAAATGCAGAGCATGTTTTCTGAAAAAAAAAACCCCGAAATTTAAGAGTGAAAAAGTCATTATATAATTACATATATTAGTATAATGAAATTTTTCCGCAACGAAGAAGGTAAAAAATTAAAGTTCGTGTACACTTGAAGATCATAGTACAAATTATATATTTCATCATTCTTATACCCAACACTGAACATATCACATAGAAATTAATTCTGCATTCAATTTAAAACAACAAGGTGTTCATTAGAAAAAAAATTATTATTTTTATCTCATTTTTTTTTAACCTATTTTGTTAAATAATGAAAACATACAAAGAAATTCGACTTCACACACACATGTATTTTAAAGCACTAAAACACGTGTAATTCGTAAATAGTAGATTTAGTTTGAATTCTGTAACATTTATCATTACAGATGTTTAACACTTTCATTACAACATAAAAATTGGGGATTTCAAATCTGAAAAAGAAAGGATGTTATTTTTGAGGAACAGTTATGTGCAACATATTACTAATACCAGGGTTGCACACATACTGAAATCAATGTCACACATACAGCAATACCTTCGTAACGCATACCGATATCATATTCTTATATTTTGAGAATTTAAATCTCAAACATTTGTAGCTTTCTTTTCGTTAGTCTGGGATTTTTTCATAAGTCAGTGACTTAGGAATACAAATATATTAATCAATATGCATAACTGTGCAAGAGAGAAGGGTACATTTTGATACAAAAATAACCCCAGTTTAGTGGAGCATATTACTCACATAGATCAGATATTGCAGGTTCTAAATAAATAATTTATCGCACAATGTTAAAAATTACAACTATTAATACCACACAATTATTTTTTTATAACATTCCCAAGTTAGATACTAGAGAATCTGAGTGTGAGATTCAAATTCGATGACTGCAAAGTGATAAAAATATTTTAAACTTGCAATCGTAAATCACTGATAACATATTTATAACACATACGAAGCTGCAAGGGAAACGTTTCACACGATTCCAGTAAAACAAATACAATATTTCTTCATTTTATATCGAAATATATCGATATAAAATGAAGAAAACTTTATTGTGGCGAGACATACTCAGATTTCAGAAAAATTCAAATAGTGGAAAGATTCTAAAACCAAAACATGAAAAAAATTCACTAGGAGACATTAAATCTACACATGTTCATTTAAAAAATAGTAATGTTCACGAAGAAATACCCTCTGTCAAATGTGTTTGAGAGCTTAACTATAAAAAACTTATTGTGAGGGAAAATATGATATTTACCAAAAGGCATTGGCGTTATGTACATGTTTAAACAAGAAACATTTCAGATAATTGTAATCAGTTATTAATACACATACATTTAACCAAAAAGGAAGTAAATATGTGGAGAGGGAAAACGTCAAGCTCAGGATTCGAGAAACAAATGGGGAAATTTTAAGCCCGTGAACAATATATATGGTAATACAATACAATCAAGAGGGGTAAAAATTATATACAAGTACTATAAAAATATAGAATAAGCATATTATACATATACGCCCACAATTAGAATGAATAAAAAAAGTGCATCTTACAGTGACCCTGAAATCGATTATTTAAGTTAACACGTTTGCAAAAATCGATATATCTTAGTGTATTACACTTAGGAATTGTGTGATTTGTAGGAAAACTATAATTTCTTGAAAACTTTGCAGTAAATTATTAACACCGATGGGTTGAAAAATATACTATTGACATAACATTTACACATAAAAATAAAATTCAAAACAGCCCTCATAATACATT
>JAPDSC010140701.1:0-13571 GCA_026290005.1 Latrodectus geometricus
GAAACAAATCTGAAACGAAAATTTCAGAATGCGGAAATTCCAGCTGGAGCAATAATTTGATAATATCAAGTTGGGAAAGCTTATAAGAATTTGGATTCATCCTTTTCGAAGTCTGGAACTCAGGTATAAGAAAATGTATTTGTTCACAAAAATGGAAAATATTTCTAAAATTTGGCAAACACTTTTAAGAAAAACAGTAGCTTCAATACCATATTAAAAAATTTCAGTTCATTTTACATGAGGGTGTGAGTGTGCATAAATGAAGTGCAGAATTAATATGCTTACATTTTTTACGCACACAAAATAAAGTGCGCATAAACAATGCAAGTATATTAAAGAAATTTTAATATTGGTCTTTACAGCAAAATAATTTTAAAACATCCCCTAAAAAGTAGTTATTAAAAATTGAGAGATTGATTTAGAAGTTGCTCTAAGAATTCACGTATAGTGAAGTAGCAGAAAGTTAATTGGGTTACTCCCATTTTTTAAACTGTCAAACAGTAAATATAATTTAATTCCAAAAAGAGAACTTCTAATAATAAACTATACTATTAAAAGACAGCTGAACTCTTAATTTTCATCATGAAAATGTGTGTAACAAATATTATAATATAAAAGCAAGTAACAGTACACAACTTTAATCAAATTAATTTTTGTTTTTCAAAACATTTCATTACGAATTTTTTTTTCTCAAAAAATGAAAGAGTTCATTATAAGATTATTTATCCCAAAAAGTTTAGTAATCCAAGACAGCATTATTAATTTAAAAAGAATTATTGTTTACCAAACATTTTAGGAAAGATTCTGGCGCAGTTCAGAAAACCAAAATGGAAATGAACGACAGGGGCTCTACCCCCATTCCAAATATTAACTTCTACTCTTGCTTGTTACATAAGGGGTGGAGAGTTGATCATGCGTCGATAAAACGGAAAGTAAATAACTTCACGATAAATTTGGGGACTAAGACAGACAGCTAATATCGCCTGTCGTTTGCTCATGTCATTCAAATTCGAAAAGTAATTACGCCCCGCCAAACAGCCAACTTAAGCCAAGTCTCGTGAAATTGGAACGCGGAGTAAGATTCTAAATTAGTTATCGAAGTTTTAGGCTGGTCTTTTTAAAAGTAAAATAAAGAGAACTTGTGCTCCATGCCCATCAACAAATTAAACACACTTCGAAAAGTTAAGTTTTAAAATAATATTTTACTCATTGTTGAAGGATTAATCATTTTTATAAATACTATCACTAGTTAAAATACAGAGCATACAAAAATAAACTCAGTTTTCGAAATGGAATAGAAGGAAAGTGACGTATTAGTTGTTTTAATGAAATGTCAGTGTGTGAAATCGGAGAATATTCCTATTCTGGCTTATGGTGACAATTCAGCTTCAAACTGTTCCCAGTGACTTGACTCTATTTATGATAATCATGGAAATCATTGATAAATCGATTTATACAAATTTGTACACATTACCATGTAATCAAAACTGTGTTGATTGAAATATTAATTTATATTGATACTTCAATCAATATATATATTAACAATGTATTCAATCAATATATTATATTAATATTTCACAAGTGTGAAAGAAGAAATATGTAGGACAGATTAATGATGAAATTATTAATTTCATTATTAATCTGTCCTACATATTTCTATCAACCTGTTTAATCAAATTAATCTGTTTATCACTCTGATGATACAGATTTGATTATACAGATTGATTTGATAATACAAATTGATTGATAAACAATCTGTCATTGCGATGGGATTTTAATAGAACATAGCGTTTCCATTAGTTTGGCTGGTTAGTTGATTTGTAGCTAAATCATTTTTTTGCATAAGAAAGCTAATTAAACCAAGGCCTTTAGTTTAAAGCAAATTTCAAACTACAACATGTTGGCACCAATGATGGGAATCGAACTCGCGACTAGTTGGACAAAGTTTAAATAACTAAACATTGGGTTATCAGTTCTAACAGCATTTTCTTCAACTTGATTGAAATCAGATTAGTAAGCTGAAGTTTTCCTTCCTAATAAGGCCACTATTTTGCAAACGAGGACTCAACAAACAGACACAAACGCTTTTAAGTGAATTCTTAGCCCCTTCTAACACAGACGTCAGAGATATCAGTACAAAATCACAAGCAATGGAACTACAGATTAGAATATTCATCATTCAGCTAATAGTAAGGCCGAGAATAAAATGAATTATTAGCAATCATTTGCCTTCTTTATTTACATCTTTAAAGTCACTTTTTGCTATTATATTGATAAAATAGAATGGCTTTTATATTAGAACTTACAGTTCAAAAGGGATTTAGAACCATTACAAACGTTCATGCTTAAGATGAGAATTGAAACTCGAACTGATAAACTGAAAGCCAGAGCTTCAACAACTTTCTTGCCTATAATATCTCATGATTCAATATAAAGCGAAGAACAACTCGTGATATAGTTCACTTTAAATCACTTTTTTGTACAACATGACTGATATTTAACCAAGACTTGGGGTAATGAATCACTAGAAACAACTGACCCAGGTTTGGAATCGAACCTACCATTTATTGACTAGAAGAACAGAGCATTGTCTGAACGTCAACATTAGCTGGTAAATGCATCATAGAGATGTTAGTTAAATTTTTTTAATTTGTTGGGACTTAATTGTATATATATATCCTATGATATGAGACATCCGGTATGTAAAATCTACACATATTTTTTTACTTTCCATTATGTAAAATAGAATAAATACATACTTCGACATTAGAATGCAATTAAGTTACATTCCTATTTAAATGATTAGAACAATATAACTTTCTTGAGTTTTCATAATGCTTCGTTAATATTATGTATTGTTTTGACAATTAGGATGATACTGTGGGTAGAGAGCTATTATATAAAACATAAAACATAAGTGCATTGGATTCAAAAATTTCGGAGCATTTGAGAATACATTTAGCTTACCATGCATGTTTCAATATCAAAATAATTGATTTTATATTAGCTTTTATATTGGTGGATATCTGCATTAAAACAATGTGTTATTGCCAATAACAGTTTATGAATCATACATATAAGTAACAGGGACATTCTTTAAAGAAATCAATATCTTAAATACGTTCGTTAACCCAATGTAACGAAAAGTGAATATCCTAATATCTTGAAGTTGTTGGAGGAGTTTTATAATATCCACTGTAGTTTCATCTTCAGAAAGGACTTTATGGATAGTGCGCAATATTGACGTGTCGCATGGGGGAAAAACTTGAAAAAATCAACTTCAACATTATTATTATGACCAGTTGGCAGGATCCATATACCACCATTTTAGCACAAGAGTCGGTTTGGTTTGTTTGTAGCTTAACTGTCATCTTTAGCACACGAGGTTTAATTAAACCAGAACCTACGGTTTTAAGTGTGGATTCCGAGCCACTACAAATATCTATATTCAAGGTAAAATTCGAATCCACAAACTGTTGAACCGAAGGAAAGAGAGCTAACTTGTTGGTTGCCAGCTCAGAAGTATCAAAGAGCCGAAGTGATGGCATTTAGTCTAGTGGGTCACATAATGGCATGCCCTCTTGGACCCTGAAAGTGGGTGGATTTTCGTAATTTAGAAGCAGCGACCAAGTAGATAACTCCCACACTTCACATGCCGCCTCCAGAGGTATCATTTCACATAGAGGACATTGCGGCGACTACATACTTAATGAGCCACAGCTCCCATCAGCAAACACAATGGATCTTCGGTTTGAGTCAGGATTCCCTACTTTCCGACAACGAGAAACAACGCTCTAATCAACCAAATCCTTGTTTCTATTCCAACTTATGAAAGCAGAAATGTAACACCCTTCTTCTAATGTTTAACTGCGGACTTTCCACTCCGGCACGATGATTTTCAAGGAATATTTTCACATATCTTAATTTCGATATTTTCCATTAATCAATTTACTATAACAGCTTCCCAGCATAAGCTTGTTGTAAGCAAATATCCACTGATATTGCCATCTGAACACCAATAGACAGTAATTTCTTCTTAGAAATCCCCGAACACCCACCTTGCAAAGACTTGCTTTGCAAAAAATAATGCAAATCCTTTTTCTATGCATCAGAATCGAGTCTGGAACCATCTGACCAGATTATCCCATTCAATAAATATTTAAACTATATACAAAAACATTTTGCTGATTGGTTTTTTTCATATCAGTATCTCAATATAAATATCGATATTATAATACAAACGACCTTAAAAACAGAAAAGCACATCGTAATATTAACTTTGATTTATGATCAGCATCGATCTTTAATCTTATCCATATGGGTCTAGTAAATAACGTAACATTCAGAACTATCGACTTATTAGCAGCATTCTTCATACTACGCAATTCATTTTACGTCATTAATAAAAAATATTCTAAAGTTGAAAGCCATTTTTTGTTTTATAAATTTGCCGAAGCAAGCGCTTCTGTTGAGTGCACGCATGATCTCGTAATTCGATCGAAATTCGCCCTTGACATGTGTGGGAGGGAGAGGATCAAGTAACCGTCCATTCGGAGCATGTTATTACACCCTGCAAATTAAAGCAGGTGGGAATATTAAACGGAAAATTAATCTCCCCCCGGTGTTAGATGAGAATCAGAAGCGTTGTGAAGGATGACTAAAATTCCGCAAGAGGGAGCTTGTTTTGGAAATGCGGGGAGCACTTCATTATTCATCCTGGAGTATCTCCTTGGCCAATCTTGTATTCCCGTCACCCGCTTTGGTAATGATGATGAAGTGCACAAATAAACATAAAATTGGAGACACTACTTATTATGAACTAAAAGAAAAAGTTGCTGCTAATAATTCACTTTTTTTTTTTAAGTTAATTTTACAATTCAATGTATGAAAGTTAGGAGGACTACTACGTAACGTAGCCTAATTTAAGTCAAAATTTAAAAAATATCGATTTTTATAGCTATATTTCATTTAAATATTTACAATATATTGAGCTAGTCAAAGTGCTTCGTCACATATACCTTCTATGCACAAAAAATGGCAACAATGTGGGTAAAATTTTTAGTACAAATTGGAATCACAATATGATCATTTATTTTTTTCGGTGATATTAGGGCTGTATTAAGCAAAACACCGCCGAAATTTCAGCTCGCAAACTTACTGAAATTAACAACTCTTTAAAATATCTTTTAAAGATTACAGCAATTTTTATCAATTTTTTTTTCAAATCAGCTTAAAACCAGTTATATCTTAAAAATTGTTTCCATGACTCTTGAAGCTTTGGTTTATATTTGTTTGTCAATGGGCGATTACTTTTCACACACAAAGGAAAATTCGACTGGGGTGGATCAAGCTAAAATAAACTTCCACGCTCGAGGTGAGACTCAAACCTATGTTAATGACGTACAAAGGTCACATCGCTAACAATTCCTCTGCAACCTCTGCTTGCGCAAGACGTACAAAGCAATTTGTGCTAAACAAATATAATTATTTTCCTGTTTCATTATTTTTGGATGTTTCAATCATTAGAATGATTTAAATATAAGAATAAAATATAAAATCAAATATATTTTAATGTTAATTTTTAGGCTCGATGATAACTGCACCAATAAACTGCAGTTTATTTGGCAGTTTTTGTCTGGAAATTAACGAAACGTTTTATTGTAACTAACGGAAAAATACTATTCAAATATGCGTCAAATTATACTACTTCGAATATAATTGACATAAATATGTCTTTTAGGAAAATATTACCACGATGTAATACTATTATATTAATGGGATTAAATCTGCATTTGAAATTGGATTAAATTCTAGCTGCCACAGGAACAAGAAAGCAGTATATTTAATCTGAATTTAATGCCTTACATCAATTTTTTTTTTGTAAGTTTACTTTTAGTAAATTTGTTCGTAAATTTAAACTATTTAAATTATTCAACAATATCGAAAATTAATATACTCTTCGAAATATTATCCCATTTTTCTAGAAACAAGTTTCAATTACCAATTTGGATTCTACGGTCAATGTTTTTGAGGCCAATTTATTATAACCAGATTATCAATTTAAAATGGATTTAAAACCTTCTCAAATCAGAGTGCAGACCATTCCAATACACAACTGATTGGCTTTTTATCAATATTTAAATGCTTTTTTTATGAAAATATAATCATTACACCAAATGTCATCGAATTTTGATGGGATTTCAATTAACGAAAATAAGATTCTATGACAAGTGTAAGAACGGCGAAAAATATTCCACATATAGAATGAATAGGCTAAGATTTTTATTAATTACACTTTATTATTCGCTGAATCACTTTTTATAATTAAAAAATGGTAATTAGAAAGAACACTAGTGTGTTTTCCAAAAAAAAAAATGTCTGAAGCATAGACTCAATTAGTGCACGTGTCTTAAACATCTATAGTGAAATAGGCAATAAACAAAACGAATTTTTATGTTTAAATTTAAAATCTTTTTTTTTTTGAAATTCTCAAAATATAATACATGTAATATAGCTAAGCCATTGTGAAATTTACTAACATTTTAATAGTTTATTAATTGAGTCTTCGTCTATAGGAGAAAGTTTAAGCGATTTAACGAATTTATTATTTTCGAGATTTGAGGATCGTTCATTGCTAAACGGTCATCCTTTGTTCATGAGGCCTATACAATTTAAAGTGAATTCCGAAGCATTATAAACGTCCATGCTTGATTTAGGAATCGAACTCACAAACCATTTAGCCTAAGGCAAATGTGTTAACCATATTGTTGCTAAGTACGATATATTTGTTTGAAAATCAATAATCTTGAAAATATAAAATAAATGATTATCGAACTATCTCACCAATTTTTTTCGAAATACATTTATAGGAACAGATATTTCTTATTTTGATGATTTTTTTAACCTTTTTTAATACAAATAGATAATTGTTTTCTTATTTCCTTTTTTTAATATAATTAACCGACTTTTCGAATAAATTTCAATAACGTTTCCCGATAAGCCTAATATTGGTATCCTTCAATCTTTATGTTCGCTTACACGTTTAGAATAGAATCGTTGTAAGAACAAGTGGAGTATAGTTTAATTATTTTACTAATATAAGAGCAATAATGTAATAAAATTAGAATGTCTCTAAATGTTTCGATATTCTAATACAAAAAGCAGTTCGAAAGAGAAAATATACATTTATTACATATTAGTTTAAAATTTCCTTAAATCTACAGTGATTTGACACATAACTCATACGAGTATATTAAATATTTTCCTCCAAATTTCATAGGATTCTAATTAATTTCACTCGATAAGAATTTTTAGAGACAATGTAAACACACTTCAGTCATTAATTATTAGTTTCTTTCAACAAATAAACACTTTATTGTTGCCATATGATTTTTAAAAATGCAGTTTTAAGTTAAAACGAAAAAATATATATTTTGATAGAAGGTTTTAATATAATACAGAGGTTGCATAATTTTCTAATTGGAATGCATAGTAAAAAATATAATTTGATTTCATATTTTAACTGGATGTCTTGAAACTATCGTAATAAAGTTTGGTCTGTTTGCAGTTTGAAAAAAATTTTTACAGACAAAAAACACTTTGATTGGGGGACTTTTAAGCTTACTTTTAATACAAGTTGATAACAAACCACTGCAAATTACCACAATCGAGATGCCAAACGAATCCACGAGATATCAAACTGAATGCAAGAGCTCTAATCTTTCAACAATTGACTTTGTGCCTTAATATTTAGAATTTTCATTAAAGCTTGAAAATTCTAAATATAATGATAAAGTGTACATTGAAAAACGAAATTGTATATTGCATAGTAAAATATTCTTCTCCCAAATAAAACAATATATATTTTTATTTCTCATTTTTAGGCCTTACATTTTTGTAAAATCGTTCATAGAAAATAGTATTATGGTAAACAGAGTTTGAAATTTATTTATGTTTGGATTTTGAATGAAAATATTTTGTAAAGTTTCATTTACAATTCTTGTTCTCGACAGTGAGACGACATCAACCATATGATGTCATCACCAAAAAAAAAAAAAAAATCGAGTTAACTTTCATATATTACGTTAGTTAACCAATGATATAAATTTCAGAAATGTGAGCACCAAATTAAAAGGGAAATGCCAATTTTCTTGTTGATATTATAATCATAATATAAGAAAACTAAAGCATCATTAAAGACAATTAGAAACGAACTTTTTGATGTCATCACTTAAAAGCAAACTAAACCCAAATTTCCAAGTATAAAATGACCATGAAAAAAATTTTTTTTTCACTAATCACCTACAGAACTCCTACATTTCAAGCAATTTAAAGTAAAACCACTAGAAACCTCTACACCTAGGAAGAGTTCTAACTACGAACTGAAGATCAAAATCTTAACTACTCAGCTGCCAGCTTGGCCAACGGATGAATAAACCAAAGCTTAAAACCTATTCTCAACCACGAACTGAAAATATTCACAAATTAGGCTGAAGTCAAACCTACGGGCAGGGCAGTTGAATTGAAGGTCGGAGAAATAACCAATCATCTGCAAGCTCAGATTCATTCGATAGAATGGATGTATATTTAATAAAAAAATAAGAAGATAATTTAATATTTATTAAATCTTCTTAAGACAATATTTAATACATTAGGTTGGGGAAAAAGTTATCCATTATTTTTCGGTAGACGCCTGTAGTGATCGCTATCTCGTGAGGTATCTATCAAACAATCTCAAATTTATGCTCATTGGAAAGGTGACATTTGACACTAAAATATCCTTTTGCGGTTTTTTGTTTAATTAATTCAGTTATGAGTACAAGGTTTTAAAAATAGAAGACAAACAAAAAATTCGATACATTTTAGTTTTTCTTTTATAATGGTGAAAATGCTAACCAGGTGGCTAAAATTGTGAAAGGTATTTATCGTCCTATATAATACTGTAACAACCAGTTACGTACAATTTTTGTTTCGTCGATTCTGTTTGGGTATTTGGATGCTAAAGATGCACCTCGCGTGGATACAACATCGTCGAGAATGTCTATAAAATATCAAATTCAAAAATTATCAAACTTGACAGCATGTCAGCAGTCGTTAAAAATCTACATGAAAACTGTTTTAAACCTTTTTACAAAGCGAATCTGAAAGAAGTTACGAAAAGTTCGCGTAAAAATAATGGATTTCTTTTTCCCCAACCTAATATTTTTCAAACTCTATTAACAAAAGTTTTTTTTTTTTAATAAAAACAATACTTTATAAATTTATTAAAATAGATTCAGTTATGACAAAATATTATGAAATTGTAAATTTATGCGTAATAACTTCTCAACATCTCACACATATGTATTAGAAGCTTTTCAAGAACACAGCATCAAAAATAGTTTCATTAAAAACACTTCTTTGAGGTTTTACTGACTAAATAAAAATTGCCAGAATTCGCACCAAAAATCGTACAATTTCGCTCTTTTGGACAGAAAAAGAAATAAATACAATCTAAATCCCGGAACTTCGAAGACGGCATCCGTTTGAGATTGAAACAGTGATGCCAGACAAAGGAAGGCCTTGTCCCCCTCTCTCCGAATCGTATATTTAGTTCCTCTTCCCCGAACGATTTGGACTGAATTAGAGATAATTCAAGGCGTCATTCCTATGTAAATAGAGGACCGAGTGAGTGGCAAGCGATACATCACACACAAGTGGAGTTCCTTTCTACTCCGGTCTGAAACGTTTTCTCGGGAAAAGGACACTTAAAAGGACATCAGCCGCAGAAGAAGCTGATGTAATGTCTTTCTCGTATTGATGACAATTAAGCTGTGGAAAGCTTATAAGGCACTTGAGTACTTATCACAACATAAATTCATTGCCGACCAAAATAGGGCTTTTTTTATAAGTCTCGAGGAATAAATACTAAATATACTTACTCCCTATTATATAGTATGAAGATTTTACTTAATATTACAGCACTTTTAAACTTTTTATATTAATAAAAAGAAGTTTATTATATGAAATTTTACATAATAAATAAAGTAAGCAATATTATTATAAGTTGTTTTAGAAATGCGAAAATTAAAAAAACCTTTATGATGTTATATATTTCGGTCATATTACTACGTTATCCGAGCCTTAAATGGGATAAAAAAATATTTTTTAGAACTAGTGTGATTTTCATTAATAAGACAAGTATGGATTTCGATTATAAGAGTCAGAGGGCTCGTGGTCATGTCAGCTCAAAATAGAATGTTCCAGGTTCGATACCAACAAATGCTAGATGAAACACGAGTGTTTAATTGTCAAGTGGAAGGGGTAATAACCGAAACCTGTTGTAAGGCATTTTTGCAACGTTCGCTTATTTCTTCGATGAATCTTTTTCATTGATAGAAGGTCCTATTCATATGTAGAAAGGGGAGAAATTTAAGAAACTTCTACCTCAGCTACTTTAGACTTCAGCGTGAATACGTGTACGATAGCGGAAATTTTTTTTTTTTTTAAAAAAACACCCTTTTCTTAAAATTAAAGATTGAACAAAATAATATTAACAATTCATTTCCTCTTAAATTAGAATATTTTTTCGCCGGCCATTGACTGACTGAGTGGTTAACGTTCCCGATTCCAATGTTTTTTGTCCCGGGTTCGAATCTCGTTTTGGTCATGGATGCACGTTTCCTTTCTCTCTCTTTCTGTGTGTTTCTGAGATGGATGAATGTGGCCAACCCTATAAACGGGTTAGTGGTGGTGTGACGTGGGTAATGCTACTTGCCTCTGTGACTTGGTTCACAGGGGCCCAAAGGGTAACGCTAAATGAATGGCAGTTTCTGGCTTTGTTGTGGCGAAAGGTTGATGACCCATTGCCCGCCATTGGAAAAAAAATATTTTCTTTAAAAAAAAATGCTTTTATAGATACTTTCAAATACATTTTATTACAACAAAATTAAACTTGCTTAGCTATTTAATTTAAAAGTTGTTTTATAAAGAAATAAAAAAAATGAGAAGTTTGTATAAGAATAATGACAAATATTTACTAAATAAGGAATAATAGGTTAAAACATGAATTTCAAAGATGGTTATCGTTATTAATTAATTTAAAACAAAATGTGATTTTTAGGTTATAAATTTACCGAAAATTCATTTTATTTTAAATAATGACATTTATAAAAGTAAAATAAAACTGGCACAAGTCATTTATTTTTAAAGAGAAAATTAACGCAAACATTACTCATAACTTAAAAATTCAAACTTGTATACAATATCTTTTAAAGACAATATTTTTCTTACTAAGATTTTTAAATAAAATAAATCCATAAAACATTTTTATCAATAATCTTAAATTTATAATATGCGCCTATAACAGGTTCTTTACATGTCCACTGAGATATTTTGATTCAGTAACCAACTTTTATCACTTTGTTGAAGATATTATATTTATAGTACGCGATTTTATAAGACTTGTTTATTGAGCCAGGAAACATTTGCTTAATGCACAAATCATTTCTTATGGTATATCAGGTGCTATAAAATACTATAAATGTTACGAACATATAAAATTAAGTGATCCAGTTATACTGAACAAAGAAATAAAAAATTAAAAATCAATTTAATATATAGTACGTCACAAAAGTTTCCACACAATTTTGACTTCCCTTCTAAAATTCCTGTAATGGTAAAGTTAAATGTTTATATTTAATAAAATTAAGATAATGACTTGTGATTACTTTGTAACAAATAATATTTTAAGCACTTCGTCTTAACACAATTTTAGAAAAAATGTAAAATGTATTTTAAGTGATAAAATTCGCCAGGTAAATACAGTTTCCATAAACTCGAATACTCAATAAAATAAGGCTGAAATAAATAGTGCTCTAAATTTTGAAATGAATGTTTTTTTAAAAAAATAAATATTAATATTTATGTTTTCCAAATTTTTTTTTTTTTAAATTTTGGTTTGTTTATTTTTAAAAATTAATAAAATTTGTACTTCATTATAATGACATCATATGATAAGCAATCATTTATTTTATAATTAAAAAAATCAATCACATAAGCTAAAGAAAAAAATTATGGATAAAATATAACTTGTTGATTTCTCATAATTGTATGTATAATACGAAAAAATATTCTTTGAAATAAGAGGTCGATAAAAATCAAATAAAGAAAATAAATGGAGAATGCAAACGACAAATTGGGGAAATATGTCCAACACAAATCTCCCGAAATAAAGAGTGCTGATGCAGACGATGAAGATTACGATGAAAGCAAATTATCTAGTTCGATGACATTTTACGTTCAAGTGATTACAAAAGTAAATGAGGAGAGCAATAAGCTTATAAGTGTTAAAAAAGAGAGAGAGAGAGAGAGAAATATTTTTATTTCTATTTTTAAAAATTATTTCAGGAAGAAATATTTTAAATCATGGAATTTTTTTATGTATTCATAAAAAAATTATTGAAATACTTTGGTACAGATTATTTCCAACTAATATATAAAATAAGCAAAAAATGTCAACGGAAAAAAAATGTATGCAATAAAGAACTCCAAAAATTGTTAGATAAACTATATAATAACACGGAAAATATCTAAAGGTAAAAGTTAGTAATTTTGAAGGTATAAGTTAGTAATTTTGAAATTTTTAATAACATAAAAGTGAAATTGATTATGTGGTCTATACAAGTATTATAAAATAAACAGCAAGAGAGAATGTACGTATTAAGAATTTATTATATAAAAATATTAATGATGTTAGTTTACGTAAGAGGAAAGTCTTAATAAGGTTAACGCACAAGTATTAATGAAGGGCGTGGACAGTTGTGGCAGCGGTGTTAGCCCACACAGAATCATTTATTACTGCATTTTATGAAGCAGCCAGCTGGTATTAAGGAAGAATCTTCCCAAACACTCAATAGAATTAACATTTAATACCTTCATGAAAAACCTGAATTATGACTTCATATTTATTGATAAAATGTAAAACCGACAAAAATCGTGATGAAAAGTTTTTATAATTAATATTTTTGAGCCAATGACAATGGTCACTTTTGTACACGAGGACTATTCTACCAGAACATAAAGGTAAAAATGTATTTCGAGCTACTTTTAAACATCCATTTTTTAGAACTCGGCCCCTCAAGCTATTCAATTCAAGGCCGGGCGCTAACCCTTCAGTTCCCAGCCCAGCTTCTCTGATGTGAAGATATTTTTTTTTTTATTTTTTTTTTAATCTTAATCATACATTATGTTTAATGTAAATAAATCTGGTATATTTTAAGGAGGAAGCAATAATATTCAAAGATCTCATACAAGATTCAATAATTCAAAAGCAACTTAAGTCTTCAATATAGTTATGATTAACACAAAAACTCCAATGAAAGTTATTTCTTTAAAACTTTAATGTTAATTTTTTTTATTGTTTTTGCCATGTTAATTTGGTTAAAAGAGAATAAAAACTATAGACTTCAAAATCTGTGTAATCAAAATTTAAAATTTACAAAATATTAAAGCACACAGTAAATTTTAAAATATTGAAAAATTAAAGATTTTCAAGAATTTTTTTAATTTCATTATTCATAAAATTTCAAAGT
>JAPDSC010140701.1:28571-39652 GCA_026290005.1 Latrodectus geometricus
TTATTTCTTAATTGTCTTAATATATCAAATAATTTTCAGGTAATAAGCACTTAAAGAAAAAAAACCGAAAAAAAAATTAAGTGTGACTTTGATTTCCTTATTTAAAATCATCTGTACAGATTATAAAAAATAATTTCGATAGCTCATGTAAAAGAAAACCACCAAGTGAGAGGAAAGAAATGGGAGCGAGGGACAGTAAAGCTCTTCAATTTTCATGACCTTTTCAGCAGGATAATCAAGAGTACAAGAAGCATGAAAGAGCCCTATTCCAAGTTTTTAAAGAGGAAAATGATGACCGTCTTTTCAGTTCTAGATACATATACGTCGATTATTGAGAAATTGCGCCTTCTAGTAGAGGGTTTTGTTGAGGCAGATTTGTATTTTACGACTGCTAATAATCACGACAGTTCGTAATCCACGTTTTATGGTGGAGCATTGAGTGCTGTATGAAATACAAAAAATAAAAAAAAAAAAAAACTGGTAGAAAAAAGGTAAATGAAATGTTTAGCAAGATGAGCAGCAGAACTAATTTTGAAAGTTTTATGGGAAAGGTAGTTGTTTAAACTAATTCAGATTTTTTTGACGTCATAAATTCAAGCAAAAATTTACTGAAACATGTATGTTACGTTTATAAATATATTATAAATGCAAACGCGAAAATGTTGTAATCTAATGTGTCCCAAATCAATACTGATTTGGCTGTAACCCTACATTTACTACTCTCACATGAGAACTAATTCGAAATTGAATTTGCGATTCCTGGCTGACCATCTACAAACATGAAAGTTATGAGCAAATTCACTTTGAACGTGACATTAGTTTTGCACATGAATGCTAATTCAAGTGGGACTAGTAATTAAAAGAAGATTCCGAAATATCTCAAAATGTCCCAAAACCTGATTGTTGGTTATTTGTCATTCTATGCTCATTTTTTACGCACAAGTCTTTTTCAATCGCAATGTAGTTTAAAAATGATTCCAAGACACAAACATCTAACCTAAGAAATAAACTCAGACTATTGAATTAAGAGCCAGTGCACTAGCAGTTCATCTACCAACACAATTCATCCAAGCTCGAGGTGTCCAAAATCCTATCAAACCCAAAGGCTTGATAGGCTTTTGCCAGGCCCTGAATTGTCCAGTACTTGCCTGGCTAGTATTATCAAAGAAGAAATAAATTCAAAAAACGTTGAATTAAGGCTGAAATTTTAAAAATGTATAAATTTCATTTATAAAAAGAACTGTCCACGAAGAGGTTAATTTTAGCTAGGGCTTAAAATGGTTTCCGAATAACTACAGATATTCACGTCAAAGATATAATAGAATAATAATATTTCAAAAACGTAAGTCGATAATTGCTGCTTATTCAACTTGCGGTCATTTATTACATATGAAAATTCCAAGATAAAAATTGAACACACAAATTGTTGAAATGGTCGCAGCGTTAACACAATAACAGCTTGCTTGATTTAAAGCCACAATGGCTCCTTCTCTAGACAGTAATAAAAATCACCGTAAATAGTACAAAGTAATTATCTAAATAGGCATTAATTAAAGTTGCTGGTTTTGAAGCTAACGATACAAAATATTGCTGCAACAGTTTTGTCCTTTATATACTTAGTGTGGAAGGGATGCACTTATAACTTTTAGATTACATATATATTTCATGGTTACTCTATTTATTTATAAATTAAGCTTGGATTTATATTTAGTTTATTATATATTATTATTTTTTTCATAAAATTTGATTTAGTTCTCACTTTTAAGTCATTTTTTGCTCATGAGGGCTAATTTGAAAGGAAAATCGGTTAAAAGTAGATTACGAACCACTATTGTTAAAGAGTGGAAGACGAAGAAGCCAACTTAAAGCTAGAGGGTTTAAATTCACCTACCATTTTTTACAACAAAATGAATAATATTTGTTTTTTTTAAAATAAAAGTGAAAATGTTTATACACAATAATTCGATTTTAAAAAAAGTTTTGAATTGCGTATAAAATACATTTAACAATTTAAATACACATATCAGTATATTTAATAATAATATATTTAATTCGTTAGAAATACTAATAATTTATTGTATCTTGTATTTTTTGTGTATTTAATTATAGCTAAAATTGATTTTCTAAACTCAATTTCTTCCCTCAATACACTTGACTGAAAGTGAATTTTTTTCCTTCAGCAAATTATAGCCATAGTTTGATTAATTTTTATTTGTATTATACCGTTATAATAATGCAGGTGATAATTTTTTAAATGTATTTCAAAATTCATTGTGAACACAAAATCTTCTTCGGAATGGAAGGTTCTAGGTTCGTTCTCGGAAACTTGTAAATAATTACAGACGGATGTCTTGTTTCTGCTTTCTATGGCAGTGGATATTTAAGAGATATCCAAATTCCGTGACATGGGATTAATGTTCATTGTAAAGAAGTTCTTTAAAGTTAAAAAGTTAAATGTTTTTTTTTTGTCGTTAAGTCAATTTGTGCACAAGAGGGCTGATTGGACCAAGATTTACCGTTGAAAGTGGTTACCAAATCATTACAAACATATAGGCGAGATTCAAACCCACGAACCGTTGGCCAGAGCTCTAACCATTCAGATAGCAGCTCGGATCTTTCAAGAGACAAACCGCAGTGTATGTTTAAAAATCTTTACACTTTTGAGCTTCAAGACTATGCACACTGCAGTATAGCCTTGAAGCTCAAAGGTGTAAAGATTTTTATTGAAAAAAAATATAGCACATGAAAAAAGTGCAAAATTTTTTTTAAAAAAAAATATCATTTCAATTCAATAATTACGCAGCAAATGGATAAATTTTTTTCAATGTAAACTTGAATAACTAAGAAAATTCACATCTAAATTAATCACGAATAACGGAAAACATGAAATGTAAATAATAATTTCGTTTTATGTAAACAAATTCAGTTCAGAACGTCTGAACTGTTGAGTTTCGATTACTACTATGAAATGAAATGAAAAAAAAGCTGAGATAAACTGCTGATTTGTATACATGCAACTAAAAATCCATTTCATTTGCTTCCAAATATAGATCTGCCATTTGTATGAAGGAAGGATGACGTAAGTTTTGAGTCATTATCTACATTTGAGGAAAAATAAGGAAGTATTCGAGCAATTATTATGATTGTGTTGACGAACTCTTGACAAATGCACGATGCAGTAATATCTGAACTTGAAATCATGACAGAAGACAAGGATAATTGTCCTCCTAATTCCAGTCATATTTAGTCATCAATAATTATTTACGTAAGAAAGTTATTCAGATAGAAAATTACCTTTATAATGGCTCTTAGTTACGAAAAAACCAAAAATATATAAAATCTCATAAAAAAAATCATTAAATGATCACATTTTTACTCTGAAATGTTTTAGATCATAAATCCTCTTTTATATATAAAAATTATAATGTACTAAAAATAATGTAATTTTTAAAATTACGAATTTGTGTGGCAATATTTCTTTAAATTACTTTCTCTCCTTCATAACTTCTTCAATACAAATGAATGAACTTCCAGTTGTGTTTTTTAGTTTCTTGAAAATACTCAATTTCTATTAAATTGATAACTTAACGTACAAAAGTTTATTATCTATATGATCATGGTAACCGAATTACATTTACAAATAAAATACTAAAAGTAACATAATATCACACAACACGCTACTAGGACAACCAAATAAATGATCAACCATTTCATAATCAACGGTTTTAACACGTATGGAGAATCAAATACAATTTAAGAGCAAATCATCGGGCAACTAGTTACATCAACCAATTGATGAAGTAAAATTTTGAGACTGATTCAGAAATGGCAGTCAATAAAATAGTAATATACTAAAAACATTTTTCAGTAATGAGCGCTCTGGTATAATTTCAAAGATTGATATTGTCGAGAGCCCATAATTTAGATTAATTTGTGCAAGAATTAATCCTTATTTTTACATGGAATAGTGAATCCTATTAACTTGTTTCAAGTTGTTTAAGATTACACTGTGATATTGGTAACTCTGAAAAAAATTAAATATACTTAATATCAATCAATTCATAAAATATCATTGTACAAAAATGTAATTTCAGTGTCTTAAAAATCCATTTATTAATGATATCTTATGGAATTAAAATTATAAAAATATTTTATCTTGAAAATTTTTTAAAGTTTTTTTTTTATTTATTTTTTTTCTTTTATTAAATTTATTGATGAGTTGCGCACACTATTTGCTCACCCAGATTTGAAGTATGAAAATCTATTCACTTATCCAGAATCAATCACTATATTCTGGAACCACAAAAAAAAGTAATTTGTCTTCATTAATTAATATAAATGAATGTAAAAGTTTTTCTTTAACCAAGAATGGCAAAAATCCAGGAACTTTTCTTCGTATACTTTTTTTCGCTTCAAGATTCTTCAAATCATTTGGTCAATTGAGGTGAGCATTTTATATATATATATATATATATATATATATATATATATATATGATTTTTCACTGACCACAAACATAGTTTTTATTTACAATTACGCATTTCAAATTATCGGTGACGTCATTAATAATTTTCCTCATGCGGAGGAATAGGAGGAAAGGATAAACTTTGTTTCTTTGAGAAGTTCATATGTATAATCTAATGAAAGCTATACCAGCAAATTCACTCTGCGCATGAGTTTTGCTTAGTGTGAAGACTGTTCAAACTGTTGACATTTCGAATTTACGCCGCAAATTAGTATTCGATTGGTTTATTTATTTGTTATTCAACGATAACTTTAAAATAATCAATACGATTGCATAGTATTTGATCATTTTAAAATTATCGTTGATTTCGAATCATCGCAGACGTCTTCACCCTACGTTGGGAACTGAACTCGTGACCTGTCGAACTGAAGACCAGAGCGCTGATAATCAGCTCTCAGTCAAATACACTGTATTGAAAACGTTGCGTATAATGGTGTTTTCAACAAAATTGTTATATAATAAGATCAAAATATCTTTTACTTTGTTTTCTTTTAGTATGTTTCTTTTTACATTCGCGAGATTATTAGATCATGACTTACAGTTGAAAGTGCATTCTGAACTATTACAAATATTCCCTCTGAGGAGGGAATTGAAGCCACGAACATCTGAATCGAAATCCAGAGTGCTAATTATTCGACTGCCAGCCAAGCTATACCAGAATGACCCAAATGTTATTGAAAATCTGTTAATTTTTCACAGAAAATTACAATTATCATTACGTATCATAAATATATCTTTACATATTATCAAATTTTAGAGATTCCTAATAACTATGCAATTACAGACTCCAATGAGCATTTATTTGAAGAAGAAATGATATTTCATTTTTTATAGTCTGAACAGCAACAATGAGAAATAGCTACAGAAAATTCTCCCGCGGCAAAAATCCTGAATTAAATCAAGTTTTAATCTTTGTTTTACAATAATTGATTCTGACTCATATCAGCCAATTTTAAGATATATGCAGAGAACCAGAGAAACGATCGGATTTATAAATCAAACACATACACTTTCTGTTTTTATTCGACACTAAATAATTCATTTATAATGTTAGGTTTATTAAGAATGTTACGTCATTATTCTATTTTCCATTACTTGCTTAATGTTTTAAGTATGTAATGAAAGATAGAAATAATCTTTCTTTTTATGTATCTTCACATATTCCCACATTTCAGAGTGCAAAACTTTCAAATGAGCTTATTAGTTATTAAATAATATTTATGCAAGTTATTTTCAGGACGCCTGAGGTCGGAGTTGAACCCATGAACTGTTAAACTGAAAGTCAGAATACCAACTATTAAGCTGCCAACTTTACAACAATTACATATTAATTGGCAAAAAATGTTTGCTTATTTTCACTGTACAATTTCTTTCTAAATAAGGTATAAAATTCGACCAGGACCTTCAATTTAAAGTGGATTCCGATTCATTAAAAAATAACCACGTTCGCGGTGGGAATTCAAATCACAAATGGTTGAAATGAAAAACAGAAAATTTATGTAAGATCTACATTTGTAGTTGACTTTATGGATTCTGATACTGTCCCAGATTTTTTGTAAATTATTAACAACATTGATGGCATCAATCCATTATTTGATTTTTTTCCTTAATTCGTTGATATTCATAGATTTAAAGGGGCTTAGTATAAACAATGATATTAAATCTTTATAGAAAAAAACATTCATCATATTAGATATAGATTTAGAAAGAAATTAATATTCGAATATTTCACAGAAAGGAACTATCACTAGAAAATCAAAGTTAAGTAGTATTAAATTTTTTTTAAAATTTAAGTTAAAAGTTGTATGATAAAAATAGTTTCAATTACATATTTTTCCTATCACTTCGTATTGTGAAATAAAATAAACATGAGAATTTCATTGTTTATTCTCTAACTCACTTCAAATTTCTGACAGTTAATACATTTTGGTGTGTAAAACCACAAGTTCACAATAAATTAATGCATTAAAAATATTAATAGAATAGATACACTGTTTTTTTATTGCTCGAACATTTTTTTGGCCACGAGTGCTGATTCGACTGTGGTATATAAAATTTAAAGTGCATTCTCTGAGTTACTACAATGTACACACGTGAGATGGGAGTCGAACTCATGAGATATTGAACTAAAGGTCAGACTAGTAAAAACTCAGTTACCATCTCGGAGGAGAAAACTTGGATTTCTCTATTATTTTGATTTAAAAAAAAACAAGAGATGAGTTTTGTAAATAAGAAGCAAAATTTATGATTCAGTGTATTTTAAAATAATTTTATGTAATTGGATTTCATTAATTAAATAAATGATAACCCTGATATAAAGCAATTAATTTATAAGACTATTGCTATTAACAATCGATAGCTATTTTTAGCTCATCATATCCACAACACGATACACATCATAAGCCTTTGTGAAGGTTAAATCCCTATCAAATGGGGATTTATAGATAAGTCCTGTTGGCATTTTACCCTTCTGACATCGAAGAAATCTTCATGGGGTGAGGGCGAAGGACAACCCTTTCTCCCTCCCCAAGGAACAAAAGGACGAGGAGGAAGTATCAGTATCTAGCAGCTGACCTTTCGGCATTCCCCCGGAGGAATGCACGCACGTATCGATCCGGAACAGAAAGAGAAAAGAGCGAGAGTGGGTGTCAGATATATTTAGAACACTCCCCCGCTTCTTTTCCCTTCTCGGTCGATGAGAACACCCGATTTGGAATCCTAGTCTCCACTCTGCTAATTATTAAAATCATTTGCATCATCACTTCGAAAGAGAATGGCACTTCCATTCTTCGATTGACAATACCGATTGTTTACTGCTGTTGCCACACACGCGAAAACAAATTGAGTAATATTCTTCGAATAAATTAATAATGAAAAGGATGGGGAGATATTTCATTGCCAGCTGATGTATTCAATATTTATATATTTTATTTCAATGATTACTTAAAATCAAATTTTTATCTTCCCACAATTCCAACGAATTATTCTAAATTTCTATAACTTATGGTATTATCAATTAAATGTAATCATATTCTACATAAAATATTTGTTGTAAATAATTTTAAATTACTTCTCTTTATTTGGATTAAATAATAATCCAATTTGAGTGGAATTCCTAGGTGTGTATAATTATATAGTAGGAATTTAATTATGAAATTACAGGTAATAATCATTCAGTGATTTATTTAAAAACGTCATTTGCAAATTCAGCTTTTTTAAAATACACCGTTCAAGTGATTGATATAAACAATAAAAGTAGATTTAAACTAGATATCATTGAAGCATTGAGAAGTAAAATGTTTCATTTTATTAGATTGGCGATATTTTTTGTCACAAAATTTACAATATATAATTTGAGTATATATTAATTAATCATATCTTTCAAACGAAATATGGAAGATAGCCCTCAATAATTACCATTTATGCTATTATTTACAATCTATGGACTTAAATGATTCACGAATTTAAATGAACTTAAAGTATTACACAAGCAAAATTGGTCGTTAAAATTATTTTAGAAGTTTTAAAATGCTAAAAATTTAAAATTCTTTTTTGATGCTAAATGACAGTCACTGATAAGAACATCATTGAAAACATTAATCCGTAAACAATAATCCACACAAAGAAATAACAAATTATATATATATATATATATATATATATATATATATATTAAAGAGGATAATATTAAAAACATTTCATAATATTTGTTTTGAAAAAATTTTTCTATTTCAAAAAATATCACAGAGGTTAGATATATATTAAAAATCTGTTTTTCTTAAATATTTTTAAAATTAATGAAAAATTAACTATTGAGTGCATCGTTATTTTTAGACACAAATACATTTCAAGATTAAATCCACTAATATCGAGATTTCTTAAACTAATTTATAAGTATACTTCCTTATATTAAAATGTGCAAATTGTTTTTAGAAAGATTAACAAAATCAGCAAATAAAACTGACTGTACCTAATATGGTCACCTTGAAATTCTTAAGGATTGGTCATACGAAGAATGGTAGGAAAAAAAATTAGCGGTTAGCTTTCAAAATGCGATTTTATCATAACAGATTTTTTATTGATCATTGCAAGTAGTTTAGAGTAGAATGAATTTTAGACAAAAGAAAAATGAGAGATGATGCAAGAGCTTCTCATCGTGCTATCATTTCCTATGACTTTCAAGATGGATTAAATCAAAATTATACGTTCAACGTCTACATTAGCAAATAAAGATCTATCAAGTATATTAAACCAGTGTTTTTGACTGAAAAATTATAGAAAATGGCTAATTTATGATGATTGCTATACCTACCACATGATGCAGAAGGAATATTGGATCCTCTGCAATACATAAAACTATTTATGAAGATTTGAGTATCCGAAAAAGTAATACCTATCAAGTTCCTAAAATATAAACTGTTTATCAAACAGACGAGCATGCCAGAACCAGAAAAGTCCTTAAATTACTTAAGGATGATGATTGCAGTATTACTTCTAAAATCGTAATTGGTGAGGAAACATATAAATCATTTTGAACGCTCCAAAACATCAAAAAAGTGTGGGCATTTGAAAATACTCATACTTTCAAAATGTTGAGATTAATTTGCCGTGAATAAAGTAATGTATTATGCAGTACAAGGTTGGTCAAAACCATAACATTGAAAGGAAAGAAGACATTGAGGGACTACCAGCATATTTCATTATACCTAGTCCTGGACTTCGCTTCTGCTAGTAAGATGGAAGAGGGGGTGGGAATCTTCCAAATACTTATCCTGCCACTACCAGAGGTATCATTTCACAGGGAGGACATTGCGACCACGACCTATTTAATGTGCAGCAGGTGCCTTTGGATAGAAGACAGTCAAAGACAACTGGTACACTACTGTTTTCCAGAAACTCTTTAAGAAATGAATATTGAAGGATTCGTCCTACGACTTCAAAGTGATAGATTATACTAAAAAGTTGGCTATTCTAACAAGTTTGGATTTATGGTTATTTTTAAATTTAAATAAGAATTTATGTGGACATTGTTTTCATTCCAAATATCAGATGGAATACAAATGCATTTTTTCCACCAAATTCTTTGAGAACTCCTAAAATTTCGTATATAAATTAATTTAAAAAAACCTAAGTGTATCTCAAAAATTTCAGAAAAACTCGTATGTAAGAAAAAATATCAGTTCGTCGAAATTTAAAAAAAAAATTGAGATACAGAAATTTAGGGACTATTTATTTGAATGTTTATTAAAAAAATTAAATAATTAAAATTCTAGATTTTAAAAAATATTTATAATATACACTCATTAATAATTTTCGGAAATAAGAAAACAAATACGTTGAATATATTAAAGCAAACATCGAGAAAAATTAGTTTGACTTCTGTCAAATAGAATTATTAAATAATATGATATTATTTTTCATTTAAAGCAAACAACCGATCCGTATAACCAAGAAAAAACATACAAGCAAAAATTAAAAATGTAACTTTAGAATGAATAAAACTTGAGTGAATTGATGAAATTTAAGTGAATTGTAAAAAGTGAAAGATAAGAAAAATAGTTTTCTTTGCTGACAGTGAAATTAAGCACAGAACGAAAATCTACATTAGTTTAGTAACAATGTTTTAAGGAATTTCATTGGTTCTAAAGAGATTTTAAATTCGGCATCAAGGAGCAAATACCTTAATAGGTGGTTGAGATCTTTTTTCCTTTAAACATCTCCACCATTTTAAGGAACGTCAACACCCTTTTAGGGAGATTTTTTTTTTTTTATACAAGTGACAAGTAATACTCTGTGGTGTCTTAGGGTTGATGGGAAACAACTGTAAATTCCTTAATGCCGGCCTTCCACACATACATGCAATATAAGCAGGAAAAAAAAACCTCATCCACAATTGTTACAATCTGATTTGATTCTCTTTATACCAAAGTGCACAGTTTTACCATCAGGGTATGAAAGATATTTTAAATTAAAATTACGTAAATTTGAATGGATTTGAAAAAGAAAAAGGAGGATTCTGTAAATTAGAGTACAGAATATTTGTTAAAGAATAATTATTTTTAATATAAAAAAATACCTAAAATACTTGCTAAGGGGTTGAATTCAGAATTCAAATTTTTTGAAAACATGAGAATATCATTTAGGAAGAGGCATAGCGCATAGTTTTTTAGTTCTTGTGTTGAGATAACACTGAGTGCAGGATAATGATACATATATTTTAATATAACACTAAATATGTCATCACCTTTCTATGAGAATTTTAAAGTTAAGTTTCAAAATATAAAAGTGCAAATTGTTAAAATATTAAAAAAAACTAATTCATGCATGAATTAGTTAATTTTTTTAATATTTTAAAATACATTTTAATTTTAGAAATTACTTGCATATTTACTTACGTTTGAGACTGGGTGACTGATAGCCTAACAGCTGTAAGACGTAAGATATTTATACATCTACCGTGTATTTTTTCCGGTAGATCTTATAGATTATAACCAGATAAATAAATGTATCGCAAGAGGAAGATGGAATACACTAAGAATTATTAAGCCCCTACCCC
>JAPDSC010140701.1:40052-52221 GCA_026290005.1 Latrodectus geometricus
GCTTGGGAGTTTTCTGAGTTTCCTCTGTTACGACATATGAATATGGTCTATGTTTGAAGAGCCCTCCCGGAAGGCAATTACTAGGTTGATATTAAAATGCCTTTAAACAACATTAGGCAGTTTACAATATAGTGTCAAATCATTCACGCTCCGGCTCATAAAGGTAGGATAATTCTCTTCAGAACGAAAATCCTGGGATCGATCTCAGTCACTATTTAGCAACGGTATAAGAGTTGCACTGTTCCTTTAGTGTCCTTCTCTGTCAAAGTGGGTGCTTGAAAATTTTCTGCGTTTCTTTAATAATGACATGTGAATAAGGCATATTATCTACTGGCAGCTCTCCAGTAAGGCAACTATGCACAGTCAAAACAGAAACTTAATTTAATGAATATGCAAAAAACAAATGCAACAGCCATTAGTATTTGATTGGCAGAGATTGAACTGGGAGCCTTTCACTTCGAATAGAGCGGTTCTAGTTATTACTCCATGATGAGCTCATTCAGTTGCATGCACTTATACAAAATTTAATTTACTAATAATTAAATTTTGTGATTATTATATTATATGCAACAGCAAATTCAAATTTATAATCCGAGGATAAAGATTCGATTTTTTTAGGAAGCTTTTCAATTTCAGAGTAAATACATAAATTCAATATCCATAAATATAAAATCCTATTCTTTAAAATGTAGAACTTATGAAATAAACTACATTTTAGTTTGATCATTTGTTTCGTTCATGAAGATTCAATGCATATTTGAGTAATTTTGAAAAATAAAATCAGTATAAGCAATGCTTACAATATGTATTTAAGAGAATTCAATTCAATGTAGACGTATATATATATATATATGTATATATTTCAAATAGCCGATTTACAATTTAAAAAAAAATTTGCATTAAAACATCCGATAAAAATTTAATTCCATACGAATGCATGTATTGTAAATCATTTAATTTTTTTACTAATGGAGTAGTAATGCAAACTAATCAGTAAAAAGAAATTTAAAATGTCAGTAAAATACATAAATTAAAAATAATGCTTTCTACATGTAAATAAACTATTCTGTGTATAAACAGAAAAAGCTTTTCCACAGAGTAGATGCTTCAACTACATATTCGGTTATAAGCAATTTCAGCGATTGTTTTGATCCTTTATGGTCATTGATTCTCATGTGTCAAAACAAAACCTAACAAATTCCATACAAATAACATTTATCCGCAAACAAAGTGAATCCGCCTTTGACGTCAAAGGAAGAGGAAAAAAAAACAAAAAAAAAAATTCTTTTTTGATTCTGTGAAAAACTAACCACAAATGTTTTCCCGGAATTACTTCGGTGCAATTGTGGAAAAAATTATGTAATCGCAATACTAAAATGAAAAAAAAATTACAGAAAAAACTGCTTATTATAATAATTTTAAAATGTTAAAAATTATTTGAATAATAAAATCTGTGTGTCATAACTTTAAAACAAAAATTGTTATTTGTGCGTGTTGCAACATAAAAAAAAGATCAGTTTGTTTGCTTTATTGTATTTTTGCAGATGACTCTACGTTCACTTTAGTAACACGAAAACTAACTTGTTCATGAATATTGACATTAATCCATTGTGCAAATCGTAATAATTTTGGACTTTGTTTTCGAATGAATAAATAATTGTAAACTTTGGGGTTTTATTTGACTATTCATCATTTTGGATTTTATTTCAGCATATGAAGCTAATTGGACAACATTGATCTAAAATTTAAAGTGGAATATTTGAAATTAGAATCGAACCTGCCTATTATAAATCACATATAAAGAACATAAAGCAAGACTTAGCTCAGTATATAACACTGGGTTATGATTTGAAAAACATGATGTACATACAATTTCGATTATAATAAGGATTATATTAAGGAAATAAAATTGGTTTAAAATCTTCTATTATTAATGAGTATTCAATTATAAAGCTATAAAAATGTATGCTAACTAACAGCACTTCATGAAAATCACACTCCAACCGAAATTCATTTTCTGCACGAACAAAGGAAAACATTTAAATATTTTAAGCATTTTTAAAATTATCATTTTTTATGAAATGTGCCTCACTTTATAATTTATCAACGTGCTTTAAGCCATTCAAGGAGAGTGGAAATTGCTTTCTCAAATCGCAATGCACAGCATGAAAAGTATCTTTCAAAAACGATCCATTAACATCCTCTCTTTTTAACACACACTATTATTTATCTCGTTTACAAGTTTTCATACTTTAAAACTTTCACATACACAATCTGTTTTTATTAAATTTACAAAAGTAGATTAATCTTTAAGGAACACCACGGAAAGTTTCCACAACTAGAGCAATTTTTTTTAAAAAAAATATTACTTCATATTGTTATTCAATCTAGTGATTTATAGTAACTCGGATTAAATAAATTTTATACAGTATTCTTTCAACTGAACCACATTTCACAGTCTTACTTTTCCTCATCTGTTCGTAAATCAAAAATACATGCAGAATAAATGCAGCATGATAATAAAAGTAATTTATTTAATTCAGTTTGCAGAAATTCAGATAATGTTTCATGTAAATATTTTTATTTTATATTCTCACTGCATAGGGCATATAATTTTTTTATCTTAAAATATACACAATATTTCATACGTGGACATTTTTTTTTCGGTTATAAACTTTTGAAATGTGGAGTACAATGCATTACAAGAAATATAAAATATTGGACAGCATTAACTTTTTCTGTTGTTCTGGTATAACAAACGTATTTTTGAGGAGTAGAAATAGAAGATCGTAAAATTTAAATTCTTTGGTCTATGTGGTTTTATTATCCACTTTTCTTTTATATTCTGTTCAGCATGTAGTTTCATGAAATCAGAAATAAAATTTTTATAAACAAGATTTCAGCAAACTAGTAGGCTAAGCTGACAATTTTAGCAGGCCATGACTTTCAGGGGTATCTACCTCTCAGAGTTTGGTTTGGTTAGTCGTTCAAAGGTCATTTTTTACACATGAGGGCTAATTAGACAGGGACCTACAATTTAAATTGGATTCCGAACCATTACATGGATCCACACCAGAGGCGGGATTCGAACCCAGGAATTGTTGAATCTAAGGCTAAAGCGTTAACTATTCGGCTATTATCTCGAACTAACTTTCGAAGGAAAATTTGGATTTAGAAAGATAACACTATTTATTAATCTCTTAGCGTCGTCAAAAACGTTTTGCAGCACAATATGAAAACTTACGTATAGATAGGTTAAAAACAAATCGAATAAAATATAGCATTCTAGAAAATTTCCTTTAGCTATTTAGAAGTTAAATATTGAATATAAGACGCTTTTTATCTGCATCCCGACGGCGTATAGGAAAAAGTGGAATTACATTTGCCCCAAAAGGCAAAAGCACTAATTTTTCAAACAAATCAAAATAAAACGGAAAAATAGTAAACAAAAATATAAAAAAATGTACCCTGTAGGAATGTAGAGTGATTGATCCGATACACATACTTTTACGCTACATGCAAAATTTATGCACAGATGAGGATTTTAAAAGAGGGAAAAATACCGCAACTCTTGCAGAAAAACTGTGTGCATCGCAGAATAAACAGTTTCACAGTGAGTACAAATCATCGTTAATTAAATATATAAATGCTGTAATTAAAATTTTGAAATGAAACAGCTTTCGTTTTGCATTAACCGAACCGAATTCCTGATTTGAGTTTCATTCTATTTCGTGCTCCATTCAACACCGGACAAAAATTCAGCGGACAAGCAGAATAAGGATTTCACTTGTATGGATGTATTCAATTGTATCGATACGTATGTCATTGAGTTACTAATTTATCTAGAAATGCTTTTGTTAAATTTTAATTAATAACTGAATAAGTAGCTGAGATAACACGATACAAATGTACTGCGACTTGCATAAAAATGATTGTAATGTACAAATTACACATTTCATTTAACATTGTCATCCATTTAAAAAGAACGCATCTAATGGTATAAAAGTATAGGCAATAATTAGAGTTGTGTGTAATTTTTTTTATTTCTGTTATTATTTTATATTTTGAAACATTTATATGTTCCAAAGCATGAAATATTACTTATAAATATCTATGCTTGATACCATAGTGGAAAACTTAACAGACATTAATGTTATATGGCGTTTTATTATTCACCAAGAATTTCCTTTCTGGAAGACTTTCTATATATAATGAACTGTATTAGTTTGACGCAAAATCAAAATCTGGAAAACTTTCAGATACTTAACCAAAAAATGTAAGCATATGTATGCAAAAGCAGAAGAATAATTTCGTTTATCTATAGCTGGAAACGAAAACAGGGTCTCCCATTTTGAAGCGCACAGACTTAACTCTAGGCAAAAATCAGCCTAATGAATAATTTAGTGACCATATAGTAATTACCCTAAATTAAAATAGTTGTAAAACCGCTTAGCCCTAACTGTTTTAAAAAAAGTTTCCTATTCACTAAACATCAATCTTCGACGTGAGAATCAAACCAATGAATCCTATTTGAGCAGATTATTATCGGGAATTTAGTTGTCCACACTAATGAATTTCTTGTACAAGATTTAGAAATGATGTCAATGAAAAAAAGTAATTGGAAGGAAAAATTCATCCTAAATCAAATAAATTTTACATCGAAGATATTTGATTAAATAAGTTTCTGAAATTTTTTGTAGTCCAAAATAGCAAGTATTAAGGATAAATTTGCTTTTCTTACTAATATATATAACATCTAGGCAAAAAGAAGCTGAATTGGCAGGTGCAATTGCAGAAACAAGCGAAAAACCATAAATGTCTTCATATCGTAAAACAAATTTTTTTATTTTTTTCGAAATTCCTAAGACTGGGTTTAAAGTACTCATTTGTCTGAAAATATCTCACATTTTGGTATTAACAAATGAAAAAAATTGCCCCGAAAGTGCCAGTTCTATTTCTAATCCCTAATAATATGCGCTAAGTCTAGTCATCAAAGAGTTGAAACAACTGAAGAGAACTTCTGAATACGCGAGGCCAATATCAACACGACATTATTCTCGTCTATTTAAAGATGCTTTTCTCGAAGTTCTCCGGATCAAGAGACACCGCGACTTTTCCCGAGCATCTCGGAAAAAGATGACATAAATAAAAGCAACACCCGGTCTATGACAATAGATCTAATACTTCGTTACTCTTCCTTGAACAATGATTGTTAGAGCTTCCAAGTAATATTGCATTCTATTGTCGAATATAACAGAATGTTGCTTTAGCGTAATACATTTGATAAGAAAATGCTTTTTTATTTGAGCAGCAGAAACTGACAATTGGAGCAAAAAAACAACACGATTATGAGACAGTTTATCTTCTCAATACCGTTTCTACATAACACAGTTCTTTTTTTGTAAGACTATGTTTTTACCATCATAACATAATTTATTGAAATTTGATCTAAAAAATAGTTTGTTTTGTTTTTCTAAAAGCATTTCTTGCATTTAATTATGGATTCGACTGGAAATTCTATTGAAAATTAATACTGATTTACAAACATCCATACTTAACGTGGCAATCGAGAGATCAAATTGTTAAATTGAAGGTCTGGCTCGAATCTTGGAAAATAACTGGTTACGTTGGAATATAGAAGAATTTGTTTTGTTTGTCACTCTATGGTTACTTTTTACGCACAAGAGTTATTTCAACAAGGACCTACAGCTTAAACTGGATTCTAAATCACTATAAAGATGTACACATGAGTTAGAAATTCTCCATAGCTGTTTAGCTAACGTTCACAGCGCTAAACCTATCATAGCCACTTTAAGATGGTGAATGCATTGATCAATCATGAAGCTTTATTTGACGAACATGGACTGGTTTCCAAGAAATTGAAAATGTAAGAGGATATCGGGAATAGGACATTCATGTACTAGTTTAAAAGATAAAGGTATTTTATTCTCTCAATTGAGGATTTTCATTGGCATCAGAGGGAAGAGCATCCATTCAAACAGTGACAAAGACTTTGCAAAAATTATCACAACGCACAACATAGAACAAAGCTGGGTATTTTGTTGAGGCTAAGATTTAGTCACACAATAATTTTTTTCATAGGAAGGCGAATAAGATTAGGGCCCATAGTTTAAAAAGTTTTCCAAACTACTGCAAATATCCAAGGTTAAATTGGAATCAAATCCACAAGCAATTGTACCAAAGAGCAAAGTAATAACTATTTGGGTGACAAATTATCCAATAAGACACAAATAGTGAAAATAAAATAGTTCATTTGTCATCTATTTTCACTTTTCATACGATTCTAATTCTGTCAAAACTTGGACAGTTTCTAAATATTTTTACAAGCTTCAGAAGCCAAAATAGGATTTGAACTGATGAAATATTATGCGAAGGCTAGAATAAAAATAATTTAATGGGGAATAAAAACGTATTAAAGAAAAATGTTGTGCAATTATACATATACTAGGTTGCGTTTTTAGGAATTTTAAGGGCTTTTTCTCTCACCACACGTCTGTAATTACCAAAGATTGATTGGCCGGATAGTGATAAATGAACTATGCACTTGCACATCTATAGAATAAGCATTGTGACAAGCCAAAGATTCCTAGTACTAGTAATTTCGGTCTACCCTGAAAAGACGTGTAGACCGAAATTACTAGTACTAGGAATCTACCCGGTATATCGGTCTACCCGTCTTTTCATTCGTTATTTTTATGGAATAATAAAATCTTTTGTGTTATGCAAATGAAGTTTCACATAAACAATTAAGCGTAAGGAAATATTATTTCATTTGCTTGATTTGAGACTCAAAGACGTCTGAAACATTAACTGATATGTTGCGGGTAAAATAATAGTTATGAATTAATAACCAAAAAAGTTATAACAATTTTCAACTGATATGTTTCGGGTAGATTCTAAAGAGCTTAGCTATGGATTGACAAATCAAAAGTTGTAGTAATTGCAAAAATATGCGAAAGATTTTCGCCAATAAAACTGAACATATATTTTATCCATTTAATAATGACACTAAAAATCATATTATACACTAATTTTTCTGCATGTTAAATTATAGATCTTATGCTCTTCTCGTTTAATCAAAGACTTAATCAACCTAAGTGATTTCATGTATTTTATTTCCGGTAGTGTAAATTGACTCTTGCATACCTCTTATTTTATGATCTTTTAAAACCATTTCATGATTTTTTAATTTATATTCTCGCTATTTTCATTTATATTTGAGAAGTATAAGTCAAGATTTCTTAGTTCTCAAAATTAAATTCTCAAAGGAGCACATTTTGTCGTTTATCTGGTTTTTTCAGAAAGAAAACATTTTTAGGACGCTCGGAATAAAATAGATCGTATTTTTCTACTTTTAGGGTTTCAAGTGTGAAGAAAGTATTCATGAAAATTTAATGAAAGAAAGCTTTTAAGTTAAAATTGCAGGGTTGAGCGAAATAAAAAGCAGCTTTTAAGGAAAGGGCAATAAAATTTCCAAAGCGAAATAATTTGTTATCAAATTATTTGAAAATAGTATGTGGAATCTAGAATAATTACACAGTTAACATTAACCAAAATGCAATTAATTTTAAAAGCTTCCATTTGGCAATGAAAAAAAAACTGTCTACACCGAATAGAATGAAAATTTTATTAAAAGCATATATGAATAATTTAAATATTTTTAAGCATTTGTAATGCTCTTATTTACATAGAAATTTTATGAAAATAAATAGGTTATTTTAATAATAATTTTCCTCACTAATGATACTTTTAATTTTTTTTTTAAAAAAAAGCTTTGTATTAATGTTTAAGACTAACTCACACGTTACTGACATTTAGTATGTTAAATCTTAAAATTTGAATTTTCAGATAGCAATAGATGGTTGAAAAACAGCAGGTGCATTATATGAAATCTTATATATATAATCTTATATCTTTAATATATCTTTATCTTATAAAAACGTTAATTGCTATCTATGAACTCCTAAAAGGCAAAAGCTATAGATTTTTCAAAAAAGTCTTATAACAGCTTTTTTATTAATCTATCTTTTATGCTGTGTCCAAGATAACTGAAAGCAAATTCTCGCTCTGATACACGTTAATTTTAAAATTATTTTGGCAAAAGAAAGGCAGAAAAAAACGAAGAAAATGAAATATTATTTTAATTCGTATAGTAAAATTCTTGCAATTTTGTGTTTTCTTTACCTTACAGCCAATTCAGAGTCAATTTTTTAAAAATGAAAATCAGAACTGATTTTGATTTTCAGTATTTTTATGAATATATTTTAAATTACATTATTATTATGTTACTAAAATAAAAAACATTATATTTACATTTTTTTTTCACAAAATTGAGAAGTTACTTTCCAGTTTTAAAAGAAATTGAAAAATTATTTTTTATACAAATATTACACCTACATTAAAATTCCAGTGCGCCAATATTCATTACTAAATCACATTAAAACAAAAACGCATACTCACAAATAAAATAAATCATTGTTAAACATCAATGTTAAGAAATTTTCATCAAGTACAATATATATCAATAACAACATAGAAAGAATTTTCAAATAGAAACAAACTATAATGTAATAATTCATTATTCAAATGTAGTTGTCCTAATAGCTAATATAATTTCGCTTAAAAGGGAAGAAATATTGGAAATTTTAGTAATTGCTGACAAGTACGAGCTACCACTATCTGACACTCTGACTTCGAAAATGAATACGCTATATAGTACCCTTAGCAAAATGATAGAATCCCTTGATTGTGTGGATTCCATTCATAAGACTCTTCAAATCAATTGCAACGAGGATATTATCTCGGAAAGAAGAATTAAAGCTCTTCCCACGGATGATCCTTCTCGTAGGAGTTGAGTTCAATGATCCTGCGCTTCATTCATATTTCTGTGCAAAAAGGATCACTAGCACACTAGTGTTCATGAAATTCAATCTAGGTGAATTTGAACGATAAATACTTCATGAAGGGCGGTGGCTCTAACATTGTTTCCATACTTTGGCAGTTCCTTAATGAATTCGTATCAACTAAATTGGAATTTATTTGGACGCCTTATGGTTTCCTTATCTAGATATTATTTGACTAATATATTACACATCTTGAGATGAAAAATGTCATTATCTATAAAAATGTTTATTAAAACCATTAAAGTTAGATTAGCTGAATTAAAAGAAATGACAGTGCACCCCCAACAGAATATCTAAACAGAAAACCTTTACAAGTTGCTAACCTTATTTAAATTGGTTAAAAATATCAAGCAGAGAAAAACATACTTCCTAAGTCGATTAAAAAATTATTAATGATATTATAGATTCCAGAAAATAAATGAAATTCAAATGTAGACTTTAGTGTGTGAGCAAGAGTAGTTTTGATTAAAAAGAACTCTCGCAGTTAAATAAAAGTAATAAAGGTTTATCCTTGATGACCACTTTTTGCATACAAAGATTTATTTGAGAGGAAAATAGTTTAAAGTGGATATAAAGCTATTAATAACTATGGCCAAAAAGGAACTACCACTCATCAGGCTGTTAAAATTTAGAGTGGTAAACATTCAAGTGACTCAGTGAATTCACATTATCAAGATGGCTATCTTTGAGTACATCAACTCAAAGATAGCCATCTTGATAAATTTTATGCAACTTGTAATGTTAATAAATTCTTTGTGGAAGCTAAGTGAAAAAAATGTTAGTTCATCTTTTGACTCAGATGAAACACTAAACAATCATTACAAATATTTTTATTTGTTATCAGTATTTTATATATAATTTAAGAAAAAGTTCATCAAGGTTTAAAGATGAGACTTCAATCTTCCCTAAGTTAGTCACTGTTCAATCAATTATTCCACATGAAGATTCATTCAATCTGGACTCATCATTTAATATAAATTCCGATCCATTACGAACAACCCTGTTCAATGTAGAAGTCAAGCTTATGATTTGAAATGAATGCAATAAAAGCTAACTATTCAATTACCAGTCTGTCTACAAAGAATGAAAAATCTAGACACAAATCGAGCTGTAAAAAAAGATTCTGAATTTTTGTTCAGGTTTCCACCTATGAGAATGCAGTTCATTATGAAGCCTTCTTAAAAGATAATCCATTGTGGATAGTGATTAATTTGGTTATTTTGACATTCTAGATCATATTTCAATAGTAGTTCAATAGGAACGATACCAATAATTTTAAATGGAATTCAAACTACGATGAGGTTCCATTTGCTTTGGCAATCGAATCTATAAACTGTTGAACTAAAAGAAGGGTCTAACTATTAAGCTCTCTACTTGGCGCTGTTGATGTTGAGAAAGACTTTACAAATTTCAGTTATCAGGTGATTAACTATAACGTTGCCAATATAATTTAAAATTTTCAAAAGTAAAGTTTCAAATTTAAAATTATTTTAGTCCCACTATCCTACTTTTCGGTCCATAAAAATGTCCGTCTTGTGTTTCTTGAATTAAACATACATGAATCAAAATAACACCTCCATTTAAAATATTTCCCACATCCGCAATTCAACTTATAAGGAACACGTGATGCGTCATACATATTTTTCATTCTGAAAGAGTGAGGTGCTATGATGGAAAGCTTCTTTTCGAAACACATTCCCCCAGTACATTCAACTCCTTAATGGGCATTTAAGATGAATCCAACGAGCATGTGAAGATCGTCTTGAGGAAAAAAAAAAAGTTTGAAAAAGATTCAGTTTCTCACGAGGTGTGAAATGGGCGAGCCGATAATTACTTTCCTTCGAGGCAATTTCGATCTCAAAGGTATTTTTTTCCCCACTTCATTTTATCCAGTAACACACTGGCCCTTTCCATTTCTTCAGCAATGAGATATTTCCAGGAGCTCATGTACGATAAAAATAAACACTGTTGGTAAACTCAACATGAAAAGAAACAATTGCAAGCAATCAAAAATAGATTATATATATTTCGCATGCATTAATGATTCCAAATGTTCAGAAATAAAATTGTTTTCCAAGTATTTTTGCAACTAAGCGATTCATAATAGATTTTTAAATGCTAGTAGCTGAATACTCCCGTTCTAGATTTCTGTATATCGCAAGGACAATAATATTTTTATTACTATAACAAAATACACAAGTACTCATACAATAAGTTTTTACGGTATGTTTTGAAGGTTTCGTATATCATGAAGCACAAAAGTACGAATTCATGATTTTATTATCATATCTATGGTCATTGATTGAAATTTATATATCAATGATGTTAGTCTAATTTTGAATCCAGAAGTGAATCTGTAAATATTCTTTTTAAATAAGACTAGAAAAAGGATTTTTTTTTCTTGCTTCTCGCTTACATTTTGCACACAGGGGCTAATTCGAAAGGAATCTACAGTTTAAAATGGATTCTGAAGCACCACAGTAATCCAAAGTTCATAGTAGGAATCACACCCATGAATTATTAAACTGAAGTCCAGAGCAATAATTATTCAACTTTTAATTCTGCTTAGTGTCAGGTCTTTTACACAAGTCTGACACTAAGGATGGCCTTGGCGAATCTTCGCTATAATCAGTCCCTACTGGGAAATTGAAAACATTTGATTTTAAGATAAGCTTGAAATATTCATAAGTATAAAATTAGAATTGATAGTAAGATCGAACCTAATTTGGCTTTTAAAATTTCATATCGATAAAGTGTATATAGACTGTATCAAAGTAATTGTCTTTAAATGAGTTAATGATTGAATAATGATAGTTTCAATACATCTCAAAATTACAAAAAATATGTTAGGACTTATAAAGAGAACATAAATTATTTTCTAATTCCAAGAGAACATCTTGAGCATCTAAGCATTATAAAAAAAGGGGGGAGAGAGAGGGAGAGAGCTATGGGGAGGTTACAAAATAACGTACCAAGAAAACAAACTGGTTTATCAAAAATTCTACAATTAAACTACGCTTATGGCATCCTTAATTAAAAACACAATTTATCTTTCCTTATGAATCAACTGACTGATACAGAAATAAATTATTCAAAGGATAAAAACCTCGGTCATTTGCATAAGGAATAAATTTAAAGAAAGAAACAGAATAATTGCAGATAAAGATCAAGATATGACGAGAAGAAAGGAGATGACAGTGTCTCTCCTCCCCAAAATACTGCGACACCTCACAAGAAGAAAAAAA
>JAPDSC010140701.1:57221-74057 GCA_026290005.1 Latrodectus geometricus
TGAAGCCTGGGGTGAGAATCGAACCTATGAGCTGTTAAGCCGAAGGCGAGAACACAAACCATTCGTCTTTCAACACCCGAGATAAAATTTGAATTCAGAAACAACTAAATTAAAGACCGAGGCACTAATATCTAGCCAAACGTTTCAACAGATATGTAGTGTTAACATCAATGGAACCAGAGAAAATTCGTATTAAGATGCTTTTGTTGGAGTTTCTCATTTATTAATGACATTAAAATAATTGTTGGCAAAAACTGCGAGTCACATTGCATTTTAAAATAAGCAATTATCATTCTCTGAAAAGAACTGAATTATCTTCTATACTCAAGAGAAATTTCCCCTTTAACATTTAAGAAAATGATTTTACTCGTCCAACATTTTGCGAGCAAAAATATACAAAATTTTAAATAAAAAATTACCAAGTTGTCAAGCTGCTGCGCGCGAAGAATTTCTTAATAGGTAAGAGAAACAGCGGTTCTTCGCAATTTATGGCAAAATAAAGACAAGAAAGTGTTAGGAAATTATGATTAATAAGAAATATAACCCTTTGTATACAGTAAATTAACATTTGGTTATCAGCCCGTGCATCAAATAAATATAGAAACAAAGGGCTGTAACCATTAATTGTAAATGATTGCAAGCTGGACATTTTTCTTAATTTTTTTTTTATTAAGAACAATGTTATTCAGTTATTTTTAGCTCAGCACATATAAGTGCTTGGTTTCTGCATTAATCTGTTCTATTTGCACAATTTTTCATGTCTATTGTATTGTTGAAAATGCACTTTGTGAGTAAGTATGTCACAAGGACACTTTTTTTTGTATCACAGAAAATAAAATGGGAAGCTTTATAAAAATCATTCCTTTGTGTTAGTGATGAATATTATGGAGAGAAAAATGACGAAAGATCACGTGTTGAGCACCTATAGCTGGAAGCAAGGACCTCAGGTGGATAATATAAAAATTATTTATGGTCATTAGGTGATTAGCCTCTTTTATCTTCATACAGCTTGCGTGCTGTATCGGAATTGAAGTTATAACAATTGCAGATTAGTTGTTTCAAAATGAAGAGAATACTTGTAGATCTTATGACGTTCATTCATGGATTACAAAATTTACTTCCAATGAGAGAATGACCATAAACGAAATCTTCCCAATACATAGAAATATATAGTAATTTAAATTAATCAAACATTTTTTTAACAATGTAATAAAAGCAAATCTTACAATCGATAACTTGCAAAAGCGAAGTTCAGCAAAGAAAATGCTCACGTCGTGCTATCATGATCTTTCCTAACATAATATTGAACTATGCAGATTCTATATATCATGTTAACAATGTATTATAAATGACTTCCTTCTTGTACAAAATTTTAACTGTATTTTTTGTCTAATAATAAGAATGTTACATAAACCTATGTTATCCCAAACATGTTCAATGAAAGACATAGCCAAGAGATATGTAAATCATTAAAGTAGAAGAAACTGTCATACATTAAAAAGGCTTCTACATATCGAACAATCGGTGAATAAAAAAGGGCTTGATATAATAATCAATGTACAGTACAATGATACAAACCAAAGTTATTATTGTAAGGTATTCGAACCATCGAAAAGTACAGCCACCTAAAAGAAATTTTCATAAATAATAAGCCGTTTTTAAGTATTACAAGAGTGGAAACACAGAAATTCCTAAGCAGTCAAATGAAATGTAACATAGGAGCGCAGTTTCAATTTATAGTTGTTCCACTGTGCATAAGATCTAACTCTTGATTTTCCACTAACTTATCATTTGGTCACAATGAGCTCCGACCAAATAGTTTTGATGGAGAGTAAACCTAAACATTAGAACTTTTTTCACGAAATGACAACTTTTTAGGGTTCCCATAATGAGATCTCTCATGATATCTCATAGCGCCTAATATCACAAGACTAGGCATTCGTCCAACAGGGTCTCTGATTTTGAATTTGTTAATCATTATATGATTCTCTTTTTATATACAATGGTTAATACAACCTAAATATTTCAGCGGGATTCTAAGCTTACCATAAATTACCCATGTCGAGGTGGGATACGAATACACGAATTGTTGAATAGAAAGCTACAGAGCAAAGCACTCAATTATCATATCAGCTAAGTTGACGCTGAATAATATATTCCGAGTTTGTGACTAACTTGTCATTCTACGATCACTTTTTGCTCAAGTGAACTAATTGGATTGGGTTGCAGTTTCAAACAGATTCCACACCATAGGAAATCTCTAAATCCGAAATAATAATTAAACCAGGAATTAATGAAAGATATGGAATATATTCTGAATGACTAAAGAAAATTTATAGATATACCTAAACTTCAGATTCTATATAGCAACATTTTAAATTCAGCATTTGTTTCAGCGGATCAATAATCACATTTTAGCGAATTCTTGTTTACTGATCTCAGATGATATATTACGATTCCCGAGGGGAATACTTTAAAATAACTGCACTTAGCATGAAGTGAGTATCAGAAAAGCTTTTGAAATGTCACTAATAAAATGAGGAAAGATGAGGAGGTTGTAACTCATTAATTCTTTTGAATAGACACATAAATAAGAGTAAAATAGTACAATTTTAAGATAAAGTATACAATCCTGCATTTTTTGTGAGATTTTAATACAAAATGGGGAAATGATACTCTCTGCATCTTTATCAACTAAATAAATCATTACAAACATAGTAGGGATAGATGCCCGAGAGTTTTCCAGGTTTCCTTCCTTGTAAGATGTGAATACAGTCCACTTTCCAGAAAACCTTTATAGAAGGCCGGACATTTGTAATGCTTTACAATAGATGCAAGTAAAATCGCTAAAGGAGAAAAAAAAAGTTACATGAAAAGAATGAAAACTTATGCAACAGGTAATTTTTAAGGGTAAACAAAGAAATGGCCATTACGAAAAATACGATGCACTCTTCTTTAAATTAGTAAAGAAATTGACAAAACATTTCCAGAGTTTCATTACTTAATGAGTGCTGATAAATTTAGGCTCACTGAGCATTAATTTTCCTAATAGTCTCAAACAAAAGCCTTTTCTTCAACAAGGAAGCAATTACACAATTTCAGTATAAAATACGATGCAAATAAATTTAAACAAATTTTTTCAATCCAATTCATTACTATTTCGCAATTATCAGACAAAATTAGCTAACAAATAACTTAAAAAATACTCTTTTGATAAATATATCCCCATGAGATCAAAATAAAAAGTATATGGCGATAAATTTTCCCCAATTTACAACTTAGCGGTTCAGTAATCTATTAAAAGGCAATTAATTAAACGAGTATAAGAAAAAGAAAGCAGGAAATTCCTAGAAACGTAGCATTTAATTATACTTAAATTACAGTCTTTTTTCAGAACTCGGTAGCAGGTGTTTCAAAAGTTACGAAATAGCAATCATTTGTTTCAAAGAATTGTAACGAAATAAAAAATGAAATATTTCAATTATTCAGTACAACATAATGAAGCAGTTTTAAAAAACTTATATTCAGTGAAAAATTGAGTTGCACAAAAGGCTCAGATGTATTAAGATTACTCATGCTAAATGTAAAAATGTCAGATTAAAAATACACCATCATAGCACAATGATTATATATAAAGTAAAAATTAAGCAAGAATTAAAAGTATTTAACAATGTGAATTGTGTTTTAAAAAGTGTTTTTTATAGAAAATAAATATATAAAATAGTTAGAGGAGTACAAACTAAAGGTTTGGGTAAAACTAAATTTTGAATTAAAACATTTCCAATTTATTAGAATATAAAAAGATATTTTAAATTAAAAAGAATTTTCTCAGATTAAAATAAAAAAAAAATATTTGAAATACAAAAAGGTGCAAAAATGAATTTTATAATGGAACAATTAAGTTTGAGTGTGCAATATATATATATATATATATATATATATATATATATATATATATATATATATATATATATATATTTCAAACTTTAATTACAAATTATAAGGACCGAGAAAATAAATACTAAGAATAAATAAAAAAGTATTATTAAAAGCTATCGAGACGTGCGGTATATAAAACCGCTTTATCCGAATTAAATATTGCAAAGAATTGTCATTAAGAAACAATGTACAGGACTCTGCATTTTTTGTAGTTATGGTCACTGTGAGCAACAGCAGATGATTGTGTTAAGTGTGGATACTTGGGAGATTACCACAAGTATACAGGACTAAGAAAAATTGTTGTGGTTAGTAATAAGCATAATAATGGATTTTGTGTTATTTCGCCAGCTACACAGTGTCAAATATCTAGGTAACTGCCAAAAATACAACTTTTTCGGAATCAAAAAATATCCGATTTCGTTTTTCTTGTTCAAGAAAACTACAATATTTTTAATTGAGTTTTTCGTATGCTTTTTTGAAAGAATATTATTGGCACACTTAAGATAAATGATAAATATGTGTATATATCATGTATTCTAGTCTTTTGAAATTGTTTCTATGTTTATGAAATCATCGATAAATTAAATAGCAACATTAACTTTTGATTAATTATAAGCTTTTTGTCTATTAGAAAATATGAATTATGTAAAAATAAACTGCATTTAAGTAATTTTTTTCTTGGTTTTCTAGAGCAATATTTTAGGCTTTATTGTTTATCATACCTAGATCAATTAATCGAAGACGAATTAAACATGTTACTTTTCATTTTCACCGAATATTAAATAACGATCAACGATCATTAATTCTTAGACTTTACTTTAAAAAGAAATTTAAAAAAAAGCATTCTTGGCAAATATTAATACTTTAATAGAAATCAAAAATTGTTCTATTTTTACAAATATGTGATTTTTGTTTGGATCATCGATCAAAGAATAGTAAGAGCAAAATGGGTAACGACACAGGACTTACACTTAAACTTTGAACTGAAACTTTGAGATAACTATATAACTGCCAAATTGGCCCAAAATACTGAACAGTTAGGTTTATCACTCGACGCTCATTTTTTGAACAGGAGATCTAAATAGTTTGGGACCTAGTTAAAAGTGGACTCGGAATTACTACAAATATCCAAACCCAGTGATGGGATTTGAATCCACGAACAGTTGAACTGTAGACCAAATTTCTAATCCTTTAAAAGCCTGCTCATCGAAGAGTTGAAAAAAGAAGTATCCTTTTTATGTATTTCATAGATGGGCATCTTTATATGTTCATAAGATTTTAAATAAATGAAAAATGTACTTATCAAAATAAATAAAATATTTACTGATGAAGTCGTTGTTCATGTCCGTTTTAATTATATTAAGATGGATTTGAATAATTTTTTAAATTAACAAAAGATGAAAAAATTTTCTCCTTAATTTTACTTAGCGAAAAAAAATCTCTATAGTCTTACTATAGTCTAGATTATGGTTCGGAATATAATTTTAAGAAATACATCTTATTACTCTTTCTGCAATCGTTGGAACAAATACAGCATATAATTTATATTTAAGATCAACACAATTTTTCTAGATTGAAACTCAGCATCGCTTGAGGTTGGTTGGTTGGGTTTTATGGTGCAAGGTCCAAAATGGACAAGCTGAGCAGCATCGCTTGAGGAAAAAGCGCAACGATAACCTCTATATTTGGATTGACTTTTTTCCAAATAATCTTCATATCTTGGCGTGACTTTTCGCAAGATAAAACAAAAATCAAACCAAAAAAACTGAAGTAAATATAACCTTTATATATCAAATGGATTTTTTTAAGATTTACTAGAATAAAAATCACAACCGTCAGAAATAACCATAAAAAAAGTTGGTTCATTTTAAAATAAAATTTAAATTAAAGAATCAAATACAAACTGCAGCTTATAAAAGAACCTTTAACTTATTTCAAGTGAAAATAAATAAGTTAATATGTCTGCTTGAAAGTTATTAAGATATTTTCTATTGTCCGACATGATTACACAGTCATTGAAAAGTGCCCATACTTGATGAATACTTATAAACATTACAACAGTCATGACTTGAAAGTTTGTCATTCGTATAAAGACATTATATCAAGAAACCATCTATTAAAAATTCTAGCTTAAAATAAGCTTATTTGGAAAAAGTGTAATAACGTTCTCATATTAAATATAATTATGTTAGCTATAGTTTGCATTGAAGAGAATATATTGATTCGCTGCACAGTGAAACATATGGGAAATTTTATTTATTCTTGAAATACATCTGATTTCTTTAGTAAGTAATGAAATTTAACGTTTAAACTAAGATTAATTTTAAAAGTCACACTTATGACAGTAGCTAAAAAAAAAAGCCTTTATACTGTACAATTTATTAAAAATCTAGGTACCTATTATTAACCCCTTTTCTTAAAAAAATATCTTAGAATTAAGCTTAATATTTTTTGAATTTTTCAAAAATTTTAGCAATATGTGTATTTTTATCAGGTTTGATTTGTTGTCGCTCTATAATTCTTTCCCGTAATGATTATAATTCGAGGGAGACTCACAGATTAGGATAATCAGACATGATATCGAACAAATACAAATTGTACCAGAGGTGGGAATGGAACGCACAAATAATTGAACCAAATATCAGAACACTAACCATCAATTGTAAGCTCGGCTTATGCACACTTGTAAAAGCATTTCTCAGTGGTTGTCTGAGAAAATTGTTTTGTCCATAAAATTCCTCTCCAAATCGATAAAAATTCTTAATTATACTATGTATAAAAAATAATTAAAATAATTCATTGTTGTAAAAATCATGAATATAATGGAATCACCCAATAAAATAAATTACAGTTCTGGTAAAGTAAGTAAGAAAATTACATGGTGTGAAAAAATATTAACTGTCAAAAAATGAACAATACAGTATATATAATTAAACTGATAAAAAGTATAAATTAGAATATGTTACACTGACATTAAATTTTAATTTAGTGGAAAATAATTGTAATTATAAAATACATTCAAGGTTTCTAAACTGTAAATAAAGTTACTGCGTTTCATCATTTATCAAGCGAGTTTCAAATTGCAAAGTATCATGTTAAATATCTAAATAAAAAAATAAACGTTCATTTGTTAATAAGATATTTAACGTCGTAATGAATTAGATAAACATGCTGAGATTTCCTTTTGTTAATTCCAGCTGTTGTTTTCTTACGCTTCAATAACAATTCAGCCTCATTACGCTTCCGACGAAGCCAAAGAAAATCGCGCAAAGCTAGAATTTTAAATCAAAGTTAGCAGAGTGGGTGTATAAAAAAACGTACGCCATGAATGGATGCAGAATGAAGCTGTTATTAAACTTGTTTAGCTGGCTGACATTATATTTTCTATTAATTAACATTCATTTTTGTATATAACATAAAAATATTGCGTAATTATGATTGGAGAAACTTGAAAAATCAATGTTTAAAAGGAAAAACGGCACACAGGATCATATACATACTTTAGAATATTCATTACATAAATATAAAATTTTGAGTAGAAATTTTATCAATATGTTTGAAACAAAGTTAAATATTCTGAAAGATACATTAAAATATCAGTTATTTCACTTTCCACGGTCCTGGATTAAAGCAACCCTTACATTTAAATGATTACAAGACCGAATTCTAGCAGTTCGCTCATAGTAATTTAATTCATTTCAGCACGTTTATCCGTGTTTTATGATAATTTTATTCATTTTAGCACATTTTGCTTTCTTTGAGAAGTTTAAAGACTTAATTCTCTTTTCAAGAAAAGGAATAGCTTGGGTGCTTTTGAAAATGAAATTTTATCGTTGGTATTTTCCTTACTGTAAAACCAGGCTTATTTAAGTGTTTCCTTTTTCTATCATTTGATAAAACCGATATAAGAAAATGAAATACCCAATATTTTGAGCAAAAACCAAGCATGTTATTAATGATCTTTAAAACAGGAAACCTTTCGAATTTTAAAAGCTATTTGCGGGTTATGAAGATGAAATATAATGATAATCAAAAATTGCAAATGAAATTAAAAATTTTAGTAAAATCGGGACAGTTATAAGAGTGATTTTAATTTTGAACTTCTAAGCAGATTTTATTTTTATTTATTTGTTTTTACATGCAAATATAATTTTCCACGTATGTAAAGCTTCTAGTAATGTATAAGAGGCAAAAAGCTTATAATTTAATTCTAAGTCTACCCAACAAGGGCTATCAAATTGAAATATACATAAGAAGTTTGGAAAATTATTTTTTCTTTATACTTATAAAATATTACAAAACTAAAATTCTTTATAATTATATAAATTAAATTAAATTCCTATTTGGTAATTTATCATTAAATATTAAAACAGATATAAATGTATTCTTAGATGGAACAAATCCTAAATTTTTTCGCGAATTAAAATTAGGAATTTATTTTTAAAATCATTAAAATAAATCAAATGAGAATAAAAAGAACTATCTTATATAAATTTTAAAAATTCCAAATTGAAATAAAACTTTATTAATCCAAAATACATGTAAATGTAACTTTCGAAAAAATTATATAAATTTATTGAATACCAAAATAAAGTTTATGTGAAAGTGTAAATATAGTTATATTTATAAGATATTAATTGAAAAACTTGGTGATTCATGACAAAAACAAGTTACTACACATTCGGCTAAACTTATTTGATTAAACAAAAAATGCAGAAATATATTTTCAAAATTAATTTCCGACAAAAGTTATGCAATTTAATTATGCAATTCCGGAAAAGTTATGCAATTTAATTATTGGCTACCAGATTTTTTATGAAAGTGTAAATAAATGTAACAAAAAAAAAAAATTGGTTGACGATTGTGCAAACATTGGTACATTTACACTCTCTAATAAAATATGAAAATTACTTTTAAAAAATATTGCTTTACATAAAATATTTAGCAATATTTTTGGATATTTTAACAATATGTCAAAAAATGTATTTAAATGTATGTATCTATGTATCATTAAGTAATTTCTTTTAATAAGAATTTGCTTGAAAGATTCGAACTAACGAAAAAGGTAGGATTTAAGTTTCCGAAATTAGGCAACGCATTCCTCAAGAAATTGGAGTCTGGAAATCAATTTAATTTTTTAAATAATTATCTACATAAATACGATATTTTATTACGAATTTGATATTCTGTACAAGAGCTTGTGCATAAAAAATTACTGTAATTAGCATATAAAAATGACATATTGTCAATAATAAATATGAGATTTAGGAAAATTTGGTTAGACTATACTTTAGGGTGCTCCTTTGATTCTGATTGCAACAGAGCAACTGATTGTTCTGTACAAAAAAAAAAAAAAAAAAAAAAAAAAAAAAAAAAAAAGCCAATAAAATCGATATTCAAACAAAAATCACCATATTTGCCAAGGGGACACCCTAAAATATAGTTTTACCGAAAATTTATGTTAAGTTGCATTTAGGAATTATAATAAAATTTTTCTAACACTTATATTCTATAAATTTTTTTAACAACCGAAATACATTGTTTCTCATCACTACTTTCTACAAAAAAGAGAAAAAAAAAAACGTAAAAGATTTTGAAGGTGAAGAATATTATTTTGAAACTCATAACCATGACACTCATATCTTTGGCGGTTGGAAGAGCCTCCAACTGAAAATTGTGCTATCTTCAAGATCTGCTTCCTACTCCGTCATTTGGCGGGGAAATGAGCCGTGCTTCCTACACCTCAGCCCGTTAAAGGTTTTCACTGTAACAGTTTCCGTCGCCAGATATATATATACACCTAACAATGGTATTACTGGAAAATAACTTTTCCCTCAAAATCTCTGGACCGTAAATAAGGGTCAGGACGAATTAGTTTGTGCAAAAGTTACTTCACATTGTTTTGAAACTGTCCTGAGACATTGTTTATTACAAGCAGTATTTTTATACCCAAGAAATTGCTTATTATTTTAAGGACAAAGTTTAAGAGAAATGAAGTTTGAGCTTCCAATATTTCTGCTTCAAGTAAGTTATACATAAACGTTATTCTACAGAAGCATAACAAGACTATTGGATCAAATTTTAACTAGCCTACATTTCTAGACAGTCTGAAACGAAAATACCCAGATGAAGATTAAATTCCCGATGAATAGAATTGCTTAAACTCAACAAGCACTCAAGTCCTTTAACAGATTTACTGACAACAACGCTGTTCATGAAGGCTTAATTTGTTACACGACTGTCACTTTTTGCACACAAGGATTTATTCAATTAGGGCTGACAGTTTAAAGTGGATTCTGAAGAGCACTGCCGACATCACTATTTGAAACATGATTAAAATGCATTAACTGTTGAAGATTAGAGAGACCCAACTATTGACTGTTTGGCTGCTTTTCAACAGGATACAAATCCTTATAGACTATGATCACCTATCGAAGCTTAAAGACTGACATATCAAAAACTAGATTAAAATGAGCATTAAATTTATATTGCATACGCGACAAGTTTTTTTTTTATCTAAAAATACGATTTCAAGTGGATTTTATTTCACAACAAACCATACACGTCTGAGTTGAGTCGCCTTTACGAAATTGTTAAAGTGATGATTAAGCTTTGAAAATTCAGTTAAGAAATCAATGACATTGGACCAAAAGTTAAAATTCATATTAAAATTATGTTCATACAGAATTTAATCGTGTACTGAGATTCTTAATATTACCAATCTTGTTTTCTAACTATTTTTATTTAACAAAATATTCCAATGAGGCTTACATATATGTTTTATTCTAGAATATTAACAAATGTATATATAATGTAATATAGAAACGGTAGTAAATTTTTTTTTGTTTTTTGAATATAGCAAAAACTGGTACTTCGTACATGTTTCTACTATAATTATTTTAAGCAAGAATGAAATCACCATCACGAGAGGGTCATTTAAAGAAAAAAATAAAAAAAAATTTGACACCTCACACACGCAATTTAGATCGGAAATTCTGATGATAATATTTGCTTCCGATTTCCGTACTTCCCTTCAGTTGTCTTACTGTGAGTGTTGTTTCCCAGCAAAAAAAAAAAAAAAAAAAAAAAAAAAAAAGCAAAGATAAACATTTTAGGAAGATAAGCTTGAAGATAAGCTTATAGCTGCCCTACCGTCATTTTTCACTTACAAATGCTGCTTCAGCCGGAATCTTTAGTTTAAAGAGGATTTTCAGCTTATATAAACATCCATGCCAGAATCAAGCCCAAGAACTATCGAATTGAAGACCAGAGCACATTTTTTTTTTAAATTTAGATATTAATGTGAAAGTATTTTGACATGGCTTAATAGACATATTCTGTGTTTTGAATCCAAGCATTTAACAGGAAAGCAATGATATAGATTTCATACTTTTGATTTATGTAAATTTATGCAATTTTATACTCGAGTAGTTTGTCCTTTACTCAACAGTAATTTTCTTTTCTTTCTTTCTTTTTTTTTAGAGAAGAGTTAAATGGGAACTTAAAATTTGCAGTGGACTCCGAACCTTTGCAAGCGTCCAAGCACGAATTGAACTCATGAATTGTTGAACCGAAGACCAGAGCACCATGAATTCGATTGCCATCTCGAAGCAGTTTTATAATATTACTTTTAAAAATACATTTTGATTTATAAGGATCAAATTAAGTATAGTTAATGATTCATATTTTACTTTTTACATCATTATAGAGATAATTGGAATTCAAATAAAAGAAATTCTACGCAGGAAATTATTACTATGAAAAACGACTTGCTTAGGAAGTTTTCACTCTGCGTACATCACTTGCAAACGAAAAATTCAATTGGAAATCAAAAATTTTAAAAAATGGTTTCTGAACTAAACATCCCTACGAGGGTGGAATCGAACTCACGAACAACTGAAATGAATGTTAGATTGCTAACGACTCAAGTGCTCTCTCGAAAAATTTAAATAGACATTATAAGGATAATACTAAGCAACATTAAAAAATCGTGCCACTAGAATATTATAAGTATATAAACCAGGCTAAAAGCATTTTGATCAATGTTTTGGAGGGGGAAATTAATATTAAGAAGTTATATATACATATATAATTAGTAATCGAAAATTAATAATAAAAAAAAAGAAATTATAAAGCTATAAAGCCGAAATATTTTTTTGATAGATTGCTTTAGAATTTTTTTGTTGATTCACAAATGACAATTTTCTGTTAATTATGTATGAAAATGCTCAAAACTATTTTCTTAATCTTCTATCACACACACACACACACACACACAAAATAAACATCTATTTTTTTAACAATGAGTTTATATTAAACGATTGAAACATTTGTAAATTTTCCTTCAAATTTGTAAGAATTCGAATAAGTTTCAAATTTATCGAAGTTCTTTCACAGACTAAATATTAAATTTAAGTTTTGGATAAAATATTTAAAAATACAATGATTTTTAACGCTTACAATAAAAAGTGAAATGTTTTGATAAATATTTAAATTTAGACAAGAGTATGAAAGTTATAAATTATTCTCGTGTTATCATAATAAATTATTCATCGTGAAAAATAGAACACCGGTAATTTCATTTAAAACCTTTTGCGCAGATCATTTACAAGAATCGAATTTTTTTGAAGACTTCAAAAGAATGTCGAAACAAATTGATTTTATCAACTAAAATAAATTTTTCTACGTCGCGGAAATACAAGAATTTAATTTTGACCTGAAATACAGATGTGAATTATGGATGAAAAAGAGTAATAGAGCGTTAAAAGATGGCTGAATTTTCACACCACCTGGTGAAAGTCAAAATTATGACCAAACAGGTGTATTGAAACAAGGAGCACCTTGCTGAATTAAAAAACCATTGAATAGTATTTTCTTTGTTTTATTTTCAGTTTATTATAGTTATTACCGATTCGTGGCATACTTGCAACCGAAATAAGCAAAAATTTGGTTTATTGTACGAGATAGATGATATATCGAATGAAAAGAAAGTAAATTTTTAATAAAATTTGGAATTTAATCTGATTTCCTTTAAATTTTAAAAAACAGAAATAAAAACTCAAAATCATCAAAAATTATTATTTTTTTAATTATTATAAGATAATACAAAATTGCTAAATTCTATTCTAAAAACAAGTTTTGTTAAAAATTATACATTTTAAAATAGAACTAGATTTAAGAGTCTAAATTTGAGATTCCACTTAGCCTTAAATGGCTGGCTATTAGTATTATCTGGTATGAATTATATAAAAATTTGCTTTAATTGTAAGTAATTTGAAATTTATTCAACAAATTTTCATTCATCTTGCTTCTCAGTTAGGCATTAGATACAAAAATGTTTAACTATAATTTCTTTTAAAAAACAATTTTTAAGTTAAGAATTTTGTAAATTGCAATTAATTAAAAAAAAACATTTTGAATAATTTTGTTGATTAAACTGAAATGTATACAATAATTACAAATGTTATGATGCAATAAAATTTTTATTTTGTTTTAAAAAATCTCATCTATAAGAGATAACTAATTTAGAAAAATAACTAAAGATTAGTATTTAATTTTTTATAATTTTTCTCATAATGATATTTTACGGCCTTTGAGCTGTACAACTTTTGAATTGTTTTTGAGGTTTTTCAAAATTCTTTCGAATATTAATTTAACTATAAATTAACAAAAGTATTTGTAAATAGTTTGTGGATGAAAGCTAAATTTTAATAACAAAAGTATAAATGTCATATAAGAGGGCTCAGAGATATTATGAATTCATGAAAAATAAGAATTTTAAATATTATTATAGAGAACATTTGTAAATTGTATTGACATTTTTCATCATAAAATTTAGATATACGATAAAAAACAATATGTTATATTATATAGACATCAAATTTAGCAGTTTGAAAAAAATATGATTTTTTTTTTTAGAAAATTAAATAACTCACCGTCTTCGAATTGATCTGTGTGTTGGTAAGGAACAGATGATGACTTTCCCATCTCCTTAAGAACTTGGAACTCATAATCTTGCTGATAACTGTCCTGATGTGGTTTATCCGGCAAACTTGTATATCCCCTTCGTGAATCAGTTTAAATTTGGGTCCGGTGGGAGTTGTGGGTACGGATGACCTGCCGGAGCCAGAAAAAAGCCCCAGCAAATCCGAGCAACTCATGCCATCAGTGGAATTTGCCGACGAGTACGAGTCCGCCGAACTCTGCCTGGAATAAGATGAGGAAGATGATGATGAGCTTTCTCCAGATTCTGGCGGTGCGCTTCTGATGTCGTTCCGGACGACAATGCAACGCTTTTCAACGGACAGCAAATTGTTCCGGAATCCGGGAAGAGTAGTGTTTGATTTCGGTAGGCAGTCCGGAGGGGAACTTTGAGCCCTTTCGGAGGAGCTCGATCCAGATTTTTCTGATCTCTTCATCAACCACTTGAGACCGGACAGAGGCCGGCTGGTCATTTCCCCGTTACTCGCCATAATTTATTTTCTCTCTTTTAGTTTTCTAACTTTTAAAAAGTTTTATTAATTAAAATTAAAATAAATAAAGTTTTCCAACGTTTTGTCATATTTCTTTTTTTACCTCATTGCAAAAAAATAATTTTGGAAACTAAGCACAAGAAAAAAAATAAATAAAATTTTAAAAATCTAAGTCTCGCAATTTGCAAATTAATAAATCACTGGTTATTGATCGGAAATAGACCGTCAAAACAAACGCAGCACTCGGTGACAAATAAACAATCTACATTTAAATATCTGAAATCTAATCTATCAATGAAATGAATGGTTCAATTGAAAGAAACAGTGAAGAGATCGCTTACGCACACTGCTACAATAAGATGTCTATTTAAAGAACATTTTCGAATGATATCTCAATCAACACAACCTTTCCCGTTCGCTACTCACCTCGTAATCATTTTACCATAACCCAAGAACTGCACTCTCCGCGCAACTACTAGCACACAACCGGAAATGATGATTGATTACGTCACCGGAAATTTAAACGTCTGCGAGACTAATATTTACTATGTATTCGCGGATCTATTTTATTTATTAAAAGTAGCAAAGAGAATTCAACGATAAAATTAGTGGAAATTATATTTTAAAATCATAAATATTGAATAAATAATCTCCATGTAAACTTATATAAATTTCATCAATCACGTGGGTTTGATGTTAAGTTTCCGGGCCCAGGGATGTAAACAATCTAATCATTCCATAAATAAATAATTATTTACTATTTTAATATTTTGTTGATTAGAAAAATCTATATTTTTATTAATGTATAAATTTATACGTTTTATTATTTTATCCATTTTTGTGTTATCCACAGAAACAAGTAAATTCGAGACTGATCAAAATAATTACCAACTGTAAGTATATTATCTTTACAAATGTATATATGTTATATTTTCTTTTAATTGGTTCCAGTTTTAAAATACTAATACAGTATTTATATTTAACAAAAATTATTCATAAAATTAACATTGTTATAAAGGAAAGAAATGTTAATCTGGTATTTGTTAAATTATTTTTGCTTGAAGATTATTATCTCAGTTCTGTTTTGAATCATTTTTAATTTGCTAATGAACAAGAAACTTAATTTCATATATTTTGTTCTACATTTATATGTAATTAAAAATATTGGAACTTTTTTTTATCTTTTTTCAGCTCTTAAAAATCTAAATTTTGCCTGTTGTCATAGTTAAATTTTGAAAAAAATATATATTTTTATGTAGTTCATATTGTTTCGCTAATCCTTTCTAAATATTGTCAAAAGTATTAACTGCTTTTTTAACTAAAGGAGTAATTTTTGTGTATTTTAAATTCCATTTACTATTCTAATTATTATATCTAGTTAGCCAACAATAATTATAAAATTAAAAACTTTTGTAAAGATTTCAATGAAATTAAAAATCAGAGTTTACTCATTTTAATGAATATTTGCTAACATCCAGTTAGCATTAATTAGCTTAAAAAATAATCATTATAGAATTAATATATATTTATGTTGGACTTTAAAAACTTGAACCGTTTAAAAACTTGCTTAATAATAATACTAATGTTGATTGTTCTTTGACTTCAATTTATGATAATTTGTATGTGTGTTTTACGAAATTTATTTCTTAATTTCATATTATGTGTACAAAAGAATTATTCATCTTCATTAGTGTTAATACTGCAATGTTTCACTTATATATTTTCTAATGATACTCCTAAAAATCTATTAATAAATCAAAGTTTGCATTTTGGAACAAATTTAGAAAAACAATTTTAAAATAAAATAGAGATTTATACCTTGTTTTAAATTTAAAAACTATGTAAAAATATGTTACACTGTCTAGTTTAAATTTAGATGACAGAGAAATGCTAATCAAAATGTGTAATTTATTTACAACTTTTTAAAGTTATGCAGTATTGAAAGTTTATTTTATTGTGGTAAAATAAGCCTTTCATCTTTTCAAATATTTATAAGAGAAATCAGTCTACTAATTATAAAGGAATTTATTGTTAGAAAAATTATTTAGTCTTTATTTATAAACTACATATGATAGTACTTAAAAAGAGAAATAGAAGATATTATTCTATTTGTGTTGTGAAGAAAGTGTAGACATTTAAAATTATTTTTCAACTGTAAATAAGCCTTTTTTGTAGAGAGTGATTAACAAAAGACTATTGGATAAGAGTTATAATAAGAATTCTTATGCTTTTCCCTAATTTGTACAACAGTAAATCATAATATGATCTTGCAACTTTTTAAAATCACTTCATATCTTTAAAAGCATTTGCTTGCATCTAATTTTAATGTAAAAGCATATTTTGACAAAAGCAATTAACAGTGCAATTAAGTTTTTCTTCAATATTACTTATATTGAAGAAAAATTTATTTGAAATATAAATTCTA
>JAPDSC010140701.1:79057-112148 GCA_026290005.1 Latrodectus geometricus
AAAGTTGATTTTTTTCATATGTATCATTAATTAAGTGTATGTTATAATAAAATATTTCTCATCTTATAATTTTATTAGATTTATGATGATAGTTAAAAATTCATATTTATTTTGTATTTTAATAGCAATATTTGTATTTAGTTGATATATTTACAAGGATAAATATTTAAATTCATCTTTTTTTAATTTAAACTGCTTGTCCATAATGATAATGTCAAGGGGTATAGTATGTCTATTTAGATTTTTTAAAATATGATAAATCTTTATGAGAGTAAAATAATAGTGAAAATACATTAATATTAATTTTTCCAAAATAATTGTTTTTGCTGCCTAAATGTATAACAATTCCATTATATAACTGTATTTTGTATTATAATTGTATTTTGAATTCATTGTGACACTAAAATTGTTTTTACAAAACATTTAAGAATAATACCTATCTATAATTTATAATAAATTTTAAGTTTTCAAAAAATTGTAATTATAACTTTAAATGATGCTTATCAGGAAAAAAAAAAACTTAGCAGTTGACAAATTAAATCTCACTCAATTGCTACTAATAGTGAATGAGTACATTTCTATACATAAATTATTCCATAAGAAATAATGCTCTGCTTAAAGTAAATTTTTGTTGTATATGTTTATGTTTTTGGAAAAGAATCATGATTTTTAGTTCTTATAGTAAACAAAAAATAAGTTTTTTCTTTTTATAAAGGAGTACCATTTAATAAAAACAATCAATGGAATTTCAATGTCTCTGATATTCTATATAATTTAGATCTCAATTAATGTATATTAACTACTTTGTTTTTTTAAAGATGACAAACTCTTGGTCTCCCATTAGTATAATTTTTTATTTTTAAAAATTTTATAATTGATCTTTATTTTTCTAAAAGTACTAAATGTTTCTTATCTTTAAACTTGTGCAATTAATGAATTTTTGTGTCTGCTCACCTGTTGTCTCATTGTCATTAATATCGGTTTGAACAACGAGAACGCTCTTGAGAATTATATTTGAATAGAACTATATATCAGGGGATCCTCTTTTCTTTTCAAATTTTTCTTCATATGTAATATTTTTTATAGACTTTTTATTTTTGTGTTTAAAAATTAATCTCTAAGCCATTGATATTGACAATCAAGCAAAATTGCCAGTTTTTATAGTTGCCATTTTTTGGATAAAACTTAAAAGTTCATTAGGCTATTTATGTAATAATTTTAAATTATAATGTAATAATTTTAAGAGATATGTTTCATAAAATGAGATATTCACTAATATTAGGGAAATGTTAAATGTTTGATTTTAGAATATCAAATATGTACATATAGCTATGCACTTGCTCGATATTGCACATTTCTTAAATTAATCTTAACATTTGTTTCTATCAATTTTTGTAGTCAATAGTTTCTAGGAATGTTGCATCTTGATATTATAACTCTGCAACTTTCAATTATTAGTAATGAAAGTAGCAAAAATTCAAAAGAGAATTTATATGAAAAGTAATTTCTATAATTGAAAATTTGATTTCAAGATATTAATCTGAATAGTATTGTGTCAAACTGTAAAGTTAGCAAATATTCTTTTGAGGACCTATAGATTATGAATTTTGGAATTAATAAGTGGCTTTTATTGATAATTAGCTTTTATAGAGTTAAAACTATAATGCAAATATTTTAATTGTTATTTGCAAATTAATATTTTATTATATGTTAATATTTTCTTAAATTTAGGCCCAATGGAAAATTTTGTTAACATTTTATCTGCTAGATCAGCAGTAGGACATGATGAAAAAGGGAATGTTATATTGGTACAAGTTGATGGAAAATCAAATGTAGATGGGTAAATATTTTACTTCAATATTTAATCACTAAGCAGATTTTGTTTCTGAAGATTATTTCATCCTTTTAAATCTTATTTCTATGGATTTATGATATTTATGTTTGAAAATTCCATTGATATTGAGTTGTCTTCACTATAGAAAGCATAATTTTTCAAAATAAATACATTTATTATTTATAGTATTGATGTTTAAAATATAATTGTTTCACATAAAATTATTTTATTAATTTATTGTGTTTTTTATGATTGTATTTTTTCTGAAGAAAATGATTTTAAATTTCTAAATGAAAAAATATGCAATCAGTGAATATGAAGTAAATTGTAAATTTATGGAAATAAATAATTTTTGTAATTTGAGATGAGATAATTGTTTAATTTTTACAGTTTAAATCTAAATTCAAGTTCCAATATGAAATACTTAAAAGCTATTGTATTTAATCATTTACAGGTTATGAAAGTTTTTAAAGTAAGAACAGAATTAAGACATTAACAAAAAATTCCAAATTTCATATTAAACGAAAAAAGTTTTAAAAAGTAAATATATAAATGATACTAGAAAATACTTCATAAATTTATCAAAATCAATGCAATTACACATGCAATTTCCATTTAAAGATATAATTCCCAAACGAATTGTCTGAATCTTGCATACCAATTAAATTTTCAGATGGTAAGAATAGAAACCATTTTCTTCTATTTTAAAGAATAAAAAATAATTTTGTCTATTTTGTGCAGTTATTTTTGTAATATATCTGGTGTTAATTGAGTCTCTAAATTTGTGCCTTTATTTTTAAATTTTATTAATAAATAATGAATTATACAAGTACAAAAAATTTTATTTTCTTTTTTGTTAAAGATTTAAAACTTATGTATTGCATAAATAGAATTACTAATTCATTTTATTGCAAATTAATAATTTTTCTGTATTGTCTTGATACCTGGAAACCACTAAAATAAGTACAAGTAATTCAAAAAAGGAATTTTTACTCTTGAGGATGTTGAGAAGAAAGACCGCAAATGTCGGTAACAAAAAAAATTTTTTTTTTTTTCTATAAAGAAAATGGTTGACACACAAATGGCATTCCAGTAAATAGAGATCTTAAACCTTCATACAGCAACAATTCATTCCATGTTGAATGACCATTTACAGGTTAAGAAGCTTATCTGTGAGTGCCCTTTATGGTATAGCAGATGATTTTTGCATTATTTGATATTGAAAATGTTTGATAAGAGATAATCTAGGCCTGTGAACAGCATTCTCACTAATAATGAGACTTGTCTGTACTATTATGATGGGCCAAACATTTCTCAAAACAAAGTTTGGGTGCTTAGTGATGAGAACATGCCTAAAGCTGTTAAAAAGAAAAAAATCGTGATCAACTAAAAAAAGGTGTTTAATGAGGAGAACACAACCATAGCTGTTAAAAAATCTCAATCTGTTAAGAAAAAGATAACTATATTTTTCAAATCATGGAATTGTTGCACTTATCAATTTAGATGCACAAAAGACAATCAGCTAAGTGATACACTAAACAGTGCTTGTCTGAAGTCATACAGTCCCAGAAAATCCCACATCCAAAACACAGAATCAACATCTGTTCCCCTACCAGGACAACCCTCCAGCTAACAGTATCAAAGTCTGCATTGAGTTTTTGACGACTACTGGAAAGGAACTTCTTGAAAATCTTCCTTACAGTTCATATTTTGTTACCTGTGACTTTACACTATTTATGTGTGGGAAAATAAAATTAAAAGAAAACCAAATTGGTTGTATGAAGAAAGGGCTTAGGACAATGATTATGCCTCATTCTTGGATGAAACTGCCAAAGCTGGTTTTGGCTCTTGGAGAAGTGTATTGAATGTGGTAGAAATTACTTTGAAGGAATTAAATAAATAAAGCTGCTACAAAAGTTTTATGTGGCTTCTGTATATATAATTCTGGTTTTTTGTGTAAAAATACTTATTAAAATAGTAAATGAAACTGATACACAAAATCTGATTTAAAACAATTTTATATTAATGATGATGATTTTCCAAAACTGTTTTCAGTCAATTCATTATAATTTTTTACCATGTGAATAGAAAAGAAATTGTTTAAAATCAAAAAATGTTTGCACTAAATGCTTTTACACTTTTTTACAAGAGTGTAATGCAAGAAATGGATTGTTCATATTTTATTAAATGAATTTTTCTTTTTGCACTTTTCCTATGATTTGGATATTTTAAGCTATTTTTTGAAACTGTAAATAGGGCTTGTGCTGTTATAATTATACAAATATGCAAGATTTGTATCTGTTCAACTTTCTAAAAGTATTTTTTGTAATTTGAAAAATAAATTTAAGTTCCTATTATCTGATGATTTCTTTGTACTGCATATCTATGTATATATTATAAATAATCTTTTTTTTATTTGTATATAGTTGTAATTTTGTAAACTTATCAATTAACAATTTATACAAGTTTATAACTGAAGATGTCTTTTTATAGTTTTTTATTTTCTTGTTTGTTTTGTTTTGAGAGGTTTATGAAGCATACTTGAAAAATTAAATAAAATATATACCTTTACTTTTTAGAGTAAATTCAGAAATATAACTACATCTTTGATTTCTGAATTTGGTGAATTTAAAAAAAAAACCAGTTTGGGATTCTAATATAATTTTCCGTTTCAAAAAAGAGGATGTTGAAAAGTTAAAAGAACAGAATGAAAATTTTATTATTTAAGTATTTCAAAGCTGCTTATATAAGATTTATGTAGGAAATTTTCTTACTATTTTTTTTTTTAATTTTAAATGTTAAATTTTCAAAATTTTGGTTTAAAAATATTTAGATTTTTAATTTTGTATAATTATATATTTTGTTTTGCTATTATGATAATAAACTATAAAAATATCAAAATATTAGAAAATAAAATAAAACAATTCTTATAACTCAGTTTCTTATTTTAAAGTATGTTATTTAAACATTTGTTAAAAATTAAAATAAAAATAAAAAAAAGAATGAAAAGTAAATTTGAACTGAATGTCAGTTGAGAAACTTTTGTTCATCATCAATTAAATAAAGAAAAATGGTAAATAAAAAGTTATTTCAGAACTTAAAATTATTTCTATTAGTAATTATATATTTTTAATATTTTTCATAATGAAATTGTAAGCTTTGTAAACAATTATATTTTAAACATTAACAAATTATAATTATTTTTACTGTTTTATGTGTGTTTTCCTATTTTTTAGCCTGTGTATTATTTCAAAACATTTGCTTTGTAAAAGATATTATATGTAAAAAAATTCATGTGTTCATTTTATTGAAAAACACTTCAGGTTTAAAAGATGTAAATATCATTATAATGTTTAATATATGTATAATTGATTTAAGTTAGTATATTTTTTCAATGAAATTTATCATTGGATTTGTATTTTTTTAAAGTCTGCTCTGCTGTTTGAGTTTATACAATCTTTTCTTATTGATCATCCTTATTCAGGATTGTAACATGAAGATAGTAGAATTTTTACCAACTTTTCAACAATTATCAGTATAATCTGTGAGTCAAAAACTAAGAATCCTTTGTCAGTAATATGAATTAAAACCAATGACCATTTTTTCGCCATATTTTAACATGAACAGTATTTGTTTGGATTGAAGTTTCTAATTAATGTTGAGAATATTTTTCAAGATCTATCTTGTATATTCCAATAATATTTGAATAGATATTTAATTTATTATTAATGGAATTTTGACAAATCTTTCAATTTTTCGTTGAAAGGTATGATTTACCAAACACAACCAAAATGAAAAATACTTATCCTCTGAAAATACCAATAATATTAAAACTGAGTTGCATGGGGTATTAATAATTTGAGATATTTCTTTTTATATGAAAATTTTCTGTTTAATTACATTAAAAACTTTCAGTTATTTTCTGAAGATATTTTAGTAATGTAATCTGAAGTAGAATAAATATTTTTTGAGTTCACTCTTCTCTTTGTGATTTCTTTACAAAATGATTGAGAAAAAGCAATAATTTTTATTATTCTAAATATCAACAAAGTAACCTGTATTTGAAAATAATTAAATTGATGCAATATCCTTCATTATTGATTACTCATCCATCTGATGAGATAAATATATATTAAATGTGTGTTGAAATATTCATATTTTGTTGGACAGTGTGTGTGTGGTTATTGCTTTAATTCATTGCACATAAACTAATTTAGTTGATAAATGATTGATACACAATCACACAAATATTTAGAGCAATTTGTATGCATTTATTTCGTATAATATTTTATAAAGAAAGCTTATTTTTGTATTCTTAGTTACAGCCTATTGCATTAATTTAGTTTCTTCATTTATTCATTTCCAAGCAATCCTTATTCAATTTAACTAGCATAAAACAACTTTAAAATTTCTTAATCATTTGAAATTGTTTGTTTAGGATTTTGCAAAAACACATCTTTTATACAGTAGTTGCACTAAATTTTTTTTTCATTTATTCATTATTAGTAGAAAAGAAATTTGTCACTTCAGCTTACATGAAATTTAAAATCTCTTAAACATTAATTGTATAAATGAAACATAAACTAAACATTTTTGACTAGTTCTTGTATACTAATTCTATATTACTAAATTTAAAATCCTGAACAATTTTCTTAAGAGTAATTGACTTGTTATATATATTTTGATATAATTCTTACTTTTTTTTGTTAATAAACTGTGTAAATATATGTTACTAAAGTAAATAATAACAATTTTTATTTAGCATAAATCTATATGAAATGGAAGAGTTGCTTAAAGATTTGGGCCTTGTAAATGCTGTAAATTTAGATGGTGGGGGATCATCAACTTTAGTGATAAATGGAACTACTGTAAATTATCCATATGATTCATGGTAAATTAGATTATAGATTTTTTATTTTCAAAAAATGAATATTTTTCAATCAAATAGTTTTATTAAATTTTTATATGTTGTTTACTAGTTAAAAATGATGTATCACTTTTCATTTGGTGTTTAATTCTTATATACGCCAATAAATATAAATATTTAACATTTTAAATATTGCTTTTTAAACAAATTAGTAAATTAATCTGGACTGAATCTATGATATTGTTTATAAAAGTTTTTATGAATATATTTTGAGAAAAGCATTTTTTATTTCCACAAATCTCCATACAACTAGAAATTCTTAAAACTAAAGTTTTTTTTATTAAATAGTAATGATAAGTGAACTCATTTAAAAGGAATTTATATTTTTTATATTTGTAAGAATAACATCTCCCTGTGCTCCTTTTAATCCACTAAGTACCACACAGGGCTAAAAGGTATACAAAGTCCATAAAAGCATTAAAATATAGTATACATACTGACAAGAGAAATACAAATAACAAGATTTTAAAGTATCTGATGTACAAACTAATCTAATAGAGAACAAATATTCTTTTGGCTTAACTAGGTGAAAAATATTGAAAGCCACAGTATTGATATTTGCTTTAATTTTTTACAGAAAATTTTTTTGTTAACATAAATTTTTGTATTTAAGAAGCAAGGGCGCAGGATTTGCAATGCCAGACTAGCATTTACAAATATCATTGTGAGACAGGTTGAAATGAAGTAAATAATTTTTTAAATTACTGTTTCCAATTAAAAATTTACTTTAAATTTGATTTAAGAAGAGTCGAACTTAGGTCTATGATAGCATGTTGAAAATCTTTTAACCAATTTAGCTTTTTTGGGTTTGATAAATTCTTAACACCAGCACTGATTAATATAATTTCATTGAATATGTTTAAATTATGCTATAGTTGATAAGTTTGGTATTTAAATTGACTTCAATAAAACTGAGATAAGAAAAGTTAAAAAGGCTAAAATTTTAAAAATAATTGTTTTTGAATATTTTTAGTACACAATAAATAAATAGAAAAAATTTGTAAAAAGTATGTATTCATTATGATGTACACTGCTTAATTAATGCAGATTTATGAATATTTTAATGATATTGTTTAATTGCTAAACTTATTAATTTTATGATATAATCGAAGGTTATAATATGCACTTAATTAATATATTTGTTTAAAATAATGGGTAGAATGTTAACCTTTATTATAAATATAAATGTTAGTACCCGTTGAAAAAATTTTATGTTTTTGGAAATTCTTAAAGCTGCTGAATATTGTTTCTGGAAATTCCATAAGAATCATATCTGACAGTTATTATTTAAGCAGTTATTTAATAATTACTGATTCAATAATTTGTGGCTATTCAACATTAAATATAAATCACCATAAATTGTGATTAATTTTTTTCTTTGAAGATTGGATTTATGACTTATTCTTCATAATGGGCTTAATATTTGCTCAAATTAATGTATTATTTGGGTAAATATTAAGCCCATTATAGAGGATGTAAAGTCAATATGTTAAGTTAGGTAAATAGTTTTTGTTTTTATTTTTTCATTAGCTTTTTATTTAACAATTGCCTTTCAATTTTATTGAGTGATGTCATGATTAACTAAGCCATGCTGTCTGTATCAATAAGCATATATATATGTGTGTGAAATTATTTTGTTAATTTCTTCAATGATGTCAATAATTTATTATAGTACAGATGACTCTTTTTCTTGTGATCGTAAGGTGAGCACAGTTTTATGTGTTCATTCACCATATTGTGATCCTTTGGACTGCAACAATCATGGTACTTGCTTTATGGGTAAATGTGTATGTGATGAAAACTGGTTACCACCACTGTGTGATCGTCTATTCTGTGGTTTAACTAATTGCTCAAGTCATGGAATCTGCTCTGCTGAAGGATGTATTTGTTATCCAGGCTATTTTGGAAAGGAATGCAATCAAAGTAAGCATGTGCAAACCTTTAATTTAATATATAATTTAAATTAAAATTTATAGTTTCTGTTAATAAATTACATTAACGGTTGATTAATACAATGGGAAAAATAACATCAAATTTTTTCTTAGTTATTCAGTTTCCTGAGTGAACTGCAGTGAAGAATATTAATTATTATATTTAAGCTATATTAATTAAGCTATATTTAAAAAATGTAGCTATAAGTATAGGTGATGGTATTTTTTATAGATTCATATAAGTTAAAGAAGCATTTTAAAACATTCAATAAGATAATTATATTTTTTTTTTATTAAATGTTCTTTTATTAACTTTTGATGAATCTTTTTAAAGTTCATAAATGGCAACTTATATAGAGGAAACTGACATAAATTAAAGTTTGAATATGTAATTCCTTATTTTTAAATTAAAAATTATTCAAAAATAAGAAATAATTTGTTCATAATAAATTCATTGAATAAATTAAAATTTCATCAATTAATAATTCCAAATTTAATCATTGAACTATATTTAAGATATATATTGTGATATTTTTAAAAGTATTTAACTTTTTATTAAAAGTATTTAACTTTATTAACAAAATATGATTTGTGATTTAAAAGATTGAATGTATTAGAACTCTACATTATGTAAAAAAAAAAAATGCATTCACTTAGTATTGATATAACTAGATATTCTGGCATTAAAATTATTAAGATCTCATCTCAAAACAAATTAGTATTTCTTAAATATAATAATATTTATTTATAGTATTTCATTAACAGTTTTGTACTTAACTATTTTTACTTACTAAATATTTTATCATTTTATGGCTTATTAACTTTTAGTTTAGATATTTTCCTAAATTCTTCGATAACTAATAGTGTCCATGCTGTATTTAAATTATTATGAATAATGTATCATATGTGAAAATTGTTTTATAAATTTCTTCATGTTATGAATTACATGTAGTAAGTTTTCTATTATGCAAATATTATGAATGATGACCATATACTTTAATGCTTAAAGATATTTCCATTCAGGATATGTAATTGGTGATAAAGGAGCTGTTTTTATAAGCAATTTACTTGATTTTCTGTAGGTTGTAATATTGGTTGGTATGGAAGTATGTGTACAAAGCGATGTGAATGTTTGAATTCTATTAATTGTGATCCAGTTACTGGTTCTTGTATTTGCAAAAGTGGTTTTAAAGGAGAAAAATGTGATCAATGTAAGTATTTTAGATGGAATAAATAATTTTGGTACTTATTAGCATCACTAATTTGGTGCCTAAACTTAAATAGAATTAGCATTTAATCTATAGCTAGAAAATTTCTTTTACTAATTATGAAAAGTATACTTATAGTTAGAAGTGTTCTAATTATAAGCAGATTTCTTTGATATTCAATGAGCTTTAAAAGCTGCAGTGGTAATAATATGCACATACCATAATTTTTCCTTGCCCTCTAGAACTTATCATTTAAATATTAATTTCCTTCGTTATATTAAAATAAAAGAAATTTTTTAGCTTATTTTAAAATAAAATACTCTTAAAATAGTTTTTTTTTTTTTTTTTTTTTTTTTTTAAATAAATTTTTGTCTCATTTAGACCTATTTCATTGACTTGTATTCTTAGCAAGTTAACTGAAATAACAAGAGATTATAAGGAGAGATAACCAGGTTTCAAAAGTAAAAAAGAAAGAAAGAAAAGAAAACTATAGTACAGTTGTACAAATAGCTAGATTAAGTCAACATATCAAAAAGAAATTTCACAAGAGGCAAAGCACTCGCATGGGCTTCATAGATAAATCTGCTTTCAATCGTGTTTGGTGAAAAATTCTGCTTAAAAAGCTCTGCGAAATAGGTATTTCTGGTCACCTTATCCCACAGACTTTTGTGGCGCAGCATGTCCTTTTTGGACCTTGTGCCATAAAACCCAACCAACCAACAGACTTTTGATTTTTGATCCCTTTAAAAGTCCCATATGGAAATGCTCTTTTGGATTTTACACAAATTGTTTGTGCTACCTACCCTATCTAGTGGTTAGCGTACCTGACTACTGGTGGGGAGGACTTTGGTTCGAATCCCAGCTCGGACATGGATGTACTTTCTCTTTCTCTGTGTTTCTTGTCCTTTTTTCAGATGAGGGATGAATGTGGCCCGCCCTATAAACGAGTTTGTGGTGGTGTGACAGGGGTAATGCAACTCGCCTCTGTGACTTGGTTCACAGGTTCCCACTGGGTAACTATAAAGGAGTACCAGTTTCTAGCCTTGTTTTGGCAAAAGGTTAATCGCCCATTTAAAAAAAAAAAAAAACTGTTTGTCTTCTTTATTGACTGTGATGCCCACTATCTGTAGACATGTTCGACAACCTAGATCCATATTGAATTCAAATGTAAAGGCATTGTTAAAATTCTGCTATGTGCTGGAAGGAGATTTTCCTACAATGAATCCCTAGCCACTGTAGCTTATAGAAAAACTTGCAAAAGAAGCACATCTCTTGCTTCCCCCTTCCATGTTGCCTTCTAATTTAAGAAATGTTAAATATTTTATCAAACAGAGAATTCAAAGTCACCAACAAATTTACCCGTAACAGAGCCTGATTTACTGGTAAATTGTGGAAGGACCTCTTAACATCTTACCGGCCAAAAAATCTTTCCAGAGCCATTGGAGTCTCATCTTTTCATTTACTGACTAGATACAACTATTTCAGGCACTGTCTCAAACTTGTAGGCTCTTCTCATTACATTTTTGTAAAAACAGTGTTGACATGGATGTTGGCTATCTCTGAGATTGTTCTCTTCTCCTGAGTGTCCACAATTCTTCATTTTTGTGTTTGATTGCAAAACTTCATATGCTCGAAAGAGCCAATTTGGGAACATAATTAAAAAAAATTATTATACAGATTAAATAGAATTTCATAGAAATCACGTAACAGTTCAATTGTAAAAAAATTCTAGTTATAAATTCTAGTTTTAAATTTTTTAATTCCTGCAGAGTGAACTTTGCCAATTAAAAATGAATTTTTTCTTATTTAATTGTTGTTTTTTAAATCCCTAAATATGATAGTTAGTAGTTTTTCACTAGATGTTATGTATCATTGTTATTAAACTCACATAAATTCCTGTTATTATTTCATCTTGAATTTTATATGATTATAAACTCTATTGTGATATGAACTATATATTCTTTTATTGGAATATTATTAAATTAATTATGTTGTAAAATTATTTATTAAATTGTGTTTTTCAGTAAAATTTACTTTTGTATTAAAGAATTATAAAATTACTTGTGTTTATTAATTAATTTTTTTATATTAACTATGTTGCCCATGAAATTTAATGTGTAGATTTGAGTTATATATACATAATAATTTGCATGTACAAAATTGCTATCAATATTGCTGATAATTTTGTGTATGGTTTTTAAATTAAATAGTTTGATAAATTCGTCTTTAAATGATTGTCATTTTCTTCTTTTAGTAATAGTTTTTATTTTAATTACACATGGTTCTCAATAAAAATGTTTCTTTTAATTAGTGTGCTCCATGGGTTATTTTGGTGTGAATTGCCAGTTTAAATGCCAATGCAATAATTCATGTTGCAATCCCATCACTGGTGCTTGTGATCTAGTACACAATTCCAGTTATGTTTACTCCTGTAAGTCTACAAATTTAATAATTTATTCAACTTTGTTTATTTTAATTATTTCTATTTGGAATATTTCTAAAGTATTAAGATATATGTATGAATTAATTCAGTCTCTATAATTTTCTGTAAAACATCTATAATCTCCAAGTTTATCTGTCAAGTATAATTCACTTATATCATTTGATAAATTATTACATGTATTTTTTTGAAATTACTATGTATTTATTTATCAGATGGAGCAGCACAATGCTTGGCCGAGCATATTATTAATAATCAAAATCTAGTCAAAGATAATTCTGGTGAAAGAAGGTAATGAAACATTCTTATTTTCATCTTATATTTCATGTTTATAGTTCATCTTATATTATATCACCTATTATCATCCTTTACAATTATGAATTTCATGTGTGTACTTTTGAGATTGTCTTGTAATTTAATTAAAATTAATTTAATGTAATTAACTTTCATGTGATATTTATTTGAGGGGAATTTTATAAATCTGCAATTTCTTTATGATTTTATTTCTTTATTAAATTATGTTTAATTATTAGATTTTTCTTTTATAAAGGTAAGATTGTTTCTTATGGGAAAATTTTTACTTTATTTGTTTTGCGAACTAATATAAGTCAGCATTAACTTAGAAATTAAGGAAGGGGTTAACGCTGAAATTTATTTAATATAGTCTCATTAATTTTGGCTTGCAGTTTGTCATTTTATTACTTTTGTATTAAAGAATATATTTTCATAATTTGCTTTTTTATATTTCTAGTGATAAATACTATAATTTTCATGAGTTGTATCATGTAAGATTCTAAGTAATGATCAACATTAATTTTTTTAGAGATATTTTAGTAAATAAATATTTTTGAATAAATGTTATTTCCTTGTGTGGCTTATATATCACATGTAATATTTTTATAATTATTTTTTGCTTGCATTTTACCAGCCCTTAAGAACATTTCTTGTGATTTGACTAAAATAGATTTTAATTAAATGTAATTTTAAATTTAAGAACAATTCTATTTTTATAAATGATTTGATTTGCTCACAATTGTATTAGTTTAATTTGTTTGTTAGGATTATAGCTGATGAAAATATTAAAATAATTATTTAACATATTTCTTTGAAATATCATAATTTCTATTGTTAATTTTAAAAATGTATTTTTAAGCAACTTATATTTTTCTCAAACAACTTCATTTTAAAACTTAACTATACTATAGCCAGTCATTAAGCATAATTAATATCTAATTTCAACCATGTGTTTGTCATTTTTTATAAATAATTTGCATCATTTGATAATGTTGCAAAGTTTGCATTTACTAGGTAATATGTAGATCAAAATATTATTGAACTTTACTCATTTTATTTTTAGAAATATATATTAATTGTTGAAATTGACTGTTTTTAAACAAGTCTTTTTTTTTTTTTTTTACAGATCATAAATCTAATGAATTATTTGATTTAATTATGTGAGAACTTTGAACCCATTTACAATAATAAAATGTATTATTTGATCTGTTAACTAGTGATTATTTTATTGGTATGGAAATAAATTCTAAGTCCGATTTCGGAAATACTTTTGGCTTATTAAATATTTTCCTGTATATTTTCACATGCTTTGTTGATGGACGATTTGCTTTCAGTCCAGTATCATTTTTGTTAAGCAAGAAAGCTAAGTATAATTTAAAAAAAAATTATACTATATATTTCTAATTTTATCAGTCATATTTTAATATTCTTCCAAATTATAACCTTTACTTTATTTTTGCTAAACTATTTTAATTGAATGATATAATTTACATTTAAATTACTTTTAATTTACTGTTGAATTTAAGTTTTGTGTTTATTAAATATTAAGTTGACTGAAGTACTTTTTCATACTTTTACTTCTGAAGAAAATGCACTGCATTAATAAAATATTAAATTTAATGTACTTATTTTTATATATTTTTCAACAATATGTGCTATTCATTTGTTGTACATTATTTGATTCTATTCTATTACTGTATATATATTTATACTGACCAATCAAATAAACTAAAATAAGATAATAACTAATAATTTTAATTTAGATATGATTGTTTATATATAGCTAAAGATATAGTTTACTTACACCACTGTTTTTTGTACAAGTTTTAACTTGAAAGGAACCAAGCTGGCAGTTGACTGGTTAATGTTCCGGCCTTTGGTTCAACAGCTCGTGAATTTGAACACAGAACTCTGGCTTGGATGTTTGTATTGGTTTAGAATCCAATTTAAAGTGTAGCTCATGGTTTAATTAGTCCTTGTGTCTAGAAATTAATGCAACGAACAAACCAACATGAAAGAAATGCCACAAAAGCGTGTAGAAATTTGTTGAAAGTGCAATTTCTAACAATGTGCAGAAGATGGTTTGAAAATTTTCAAAAATGTATTTTCGATCTCTGAGCCATTCCTGGACGACTATCTTTGATCGATGAAGATATAATCAAAGTCATGTTAGAGCAAAATCTTTTTTGATATTGTCAGAGATTATTTAATTACCCGATTCATCTCAACAAATTCTTTTAGACCATATCTGGAAACTAGTTTTGGTGCAGAAATATTTGAGATGGCATAAATCTGCAATGTTTACTAGAAAGAAAATCATATCTTTGCGGACATGCTTCTTTTGAAATTAGAAACTTGTAAAGCTAGGCTGGAAAATATTGTCATTCATTTATAGTTGCTGAACTTCTCACCCTCTGATTATCACTTATTTTTTTCCTTACAACCTTGCAAAGAATTCAAAAATGAAAATATCAGACTAGCATTGATTCATTTTTTTGCCTCTAGAGCTAAGGTATTTTTTTAACAATATACACTAATTGCCATTACATCAGAAAAATATTAATAAAGGTTATTTCTTTGTTCAATAAAGTTTATTCGAGAGATGAAAAAATTATTATTTTGTTTTATTCTGAAAAATGTAAACTTTTGATCACCTCTCTACACAACTTTTGAAAGACCTCATAATTTGATATTATTCTTCAAAGGGAATTATGTTATATATATTCATAGTATGGCATTTTGGAACATTTCTGCAAAAAGTTCACATTTACATTAATAATATTCTACCAGCTTAGAGAAATAGTACTTATGGCACATTCATTTTTATTTAATTGTTGCTTATGAAAACATTAATCCAAAACTTGGATAAAAAAAGGTTTCATCTAATTCCCGCTCTTGGATTTCAGAAAATATATTAATTCTTTTTTTTTTTTTCATTTCCGATAAGGATTATGAAACTCTAGTCAAATGTCCAATTGTTATGGAGATGTTGTTAATTTATGCAAAGTATTTTATCATTATGTATTTGTAAGTTTTAGATTGTTTGATAATGCTTTGGAAAAACCAACTTTTAATGTTAGATCTGGCGTGGTATTTGCTGAACAGATGAGTTTATTAGATTTTGATGCACTTTTTTAACTAATATCAACTTTCTTCTAAACAAAACAAATTTATTATGTACAGTCATTCATTTCTAAATTTCATTAGATTATTAATCTCTTTCACTGCTTTGCTTCAGCATTAAGTTTATTATTTAAAGATAATAATATATATTGACTTGCGGTTGTGTCTGGTCAATTTATCAAATAAAAGCAGTTGTGATATATCACTCGAACTAATAATAAATATAAACAATCTTCTTTTACAAAATTATATCCTTTTTTTTTTTACAAGAGGATAAACTCTAAAATATGACTTGATTTGTTTCCAGATCAAAAATAATATGTAAAAAGACTTTTGCTTCAGTTTAATATGTCTTTTACGATCAAATTTGGTATCGAAAAACATAGCAGGTTATCCAGTTTTAATTTTTATATTCATTCATTTTTTTAAATGAGAAAGTTTTACATTTTATTTTTCACATTTATCAGTAAAATTTATTTTTTGTTTAATTTAATTTTGTAAATAAGTAAGATTAATTATATTATCTTTATTGACATTAATTTTCTCAAAATTTAAACTAATGTTCACTTTTCAGTAAATGGGAGAAAATATATTTTAAAATTAATTTGCTGGTAAAAATATAATTATTTTTTTCCCCATGTTTAGAATATTAAGCTTTGTATTGGTTTAGCAAAATTTCTTTGCTGTTATTTTATCAATTTTTGCAATGAAATATAAAAAAATAATATTTATTTCAAATTTTTATATGTAGGAAAATGAAAATAAATGAAAATGTTTTTCTGGTTTTGGAGGCAAATCTTTCCCCTAGAAAATTATATTTCTTTTTTTTTATCTCATGGAGATTTTTTTTATTATTGGTACCATTTCAGTTGAAATAATTTTTGAAATTTTTGCTTATTCTCTTGCATAAAGAACTTATATTTCAAAATATATTTTATTACAGGAAATGCTATATTACTTTAATAACTCTTGGAGTAATTACTGCTGTTTGCTTAGCATCACTTCTGTTAGTTTTATGTTGTTCCTGTTCATGTTTCTGTCAAAATGAACAAATACTTTGTTTCAAAAAAGTTAAAAAATCACGCAGGAAGCATCCATTACAACTGCCAAGTGGATATTTATCTGAGTCTTCTTCTGATAGTGAAGAACTTCCTTTAAAGAATTTTCAAAAAAGTTAACTAATGAAATTGTTGTATACAAATATAATAATTTTTACCTCATTCCTGAAAAACCTAGAACAAATGATTTTTTATGTGTTATATATAGTCCTATAATATCAGTTAAAAATTTTACAATTATATATGCATTTCTAGGAAAATTAAATAATGTGATATGACAATATGATTTAAATATTTAATTCACTCAGTTTCAAAAATCAATTTACTTAAATAATGACAAGTGCTAAATTTTGAAATTCAATAATTGACTTTTCCTCTTTTTGAATAAAATGTCTTGTGACTGTAATTGCAAATTGATATAAAAATTGAGACTAAAATTGTCTAATTGAAATGTATCTTACTCTACCCAAATTAATTTAAGTTGGTATTTTAAAATATTTAGAAAAATTATTGTCATAGATTATTTTTCTAGCTAGTAATTTTGTATTTGTATGTATAATTTTGTATTTTTATGTTTTGCCCAGTGCATCTTTAATTTTAAAGATGATAATTTTTGAAAAAAAATTCTCAACTAAAACAGCTTCAGAATTTGGTTACCCTGTGTGACCAACAAACTTAAAATAAATTTTTTTTTAGTTTTTTGCTGTAATAACTTGGCATTCTAAGAATGGTATTTTTTCTACCATGTATAGTATTAAACAAAAAGCATTTTGCTAGTATCTGGATAATGTTCATTGGTATGATTATATAAATCGGGCAATTGCTTAAAGATTTTAATATTTTTAGTTAAATTTTGGAGTTGAAAAATTAAGCCATCAAAAGATTATTTACAGAGTGACCAGTAATAACAGATTTACTTTTACTTAACACTAATTTTAGCCAAATGTTTTATTTGAAAAAAAAAAATGGAAATAAAATAAATTATTGAATAATTAGAAAACTTTTTTTATTAAAACAATATTGAAATGTGTTGACTTAAATAAAACTTTTTTCAGTAACTTGTCAGCAACAAATTCAATACAGTTATTCTTGACCAGTATTATAAACAAATCTGGATCTGAGTAGCAGAACAGTAATGTATGGTTTTTGTTTCATGGGTTTAACTTCTATTCAGATTAAGTTTATGGATGTTAGTAGGAACTTAGTTCTCTTAAAACTGTATGTTTGATTGATTTAATCCTAGGATACAGAAAATAATTATAAAGTGAAAATTGAAATCAAGTCAACAAATTTGGATATGGTGGAAAGTGTTTTATAAATTTTGTGATTTTTAAAGTGCATTTAATTGGTTGATGCCAGTTAAAGTAAGTGCAATTGTTTCTTTTGAGTATTGTTAAACCAAAACTAAAGTATTCCTTAATAATTTATTCCATTGAGCATTTTAACAGTGTAATACTTAATAACATGAGCTATAAATGAGAATCATTAATAGACTACCATTGCAAAATATATGAAGAAAAAAATAAATCATTTAGGAAGTCAAAATTCAGAAGCTGTGATGTGAAGTTCTGTGTTACATACATATATTAAAGTTAATAAACAATACACACTGATGCTTTTCTTGTTCATAAAGTTTTGAATGTTAATTGTATGCTATAAAAATATTTGATATATTAAATTCTATTTTTTGATATTATGCTTTATTTTATATTAGAGATGTCAAATGTTTTCTTCATATTATTTCTTATATTTTTATTCAAGAAACATATATGTTATTGTTGTTCATAATCTATAACAAATAATTGCTATTAATTATTTTAGAAATGTAATTATTCTAATTTTTTTAAAAACTTCAATATTAGTATGATTAATCTCATTTATCATATATGTATTGCACTGCATTTGTATAAATAAAGTTTACACTGTCCTTTATTGTGTCTTTGCATATACTTAAATAATTACTCAACTAAAAATCAAAATTTATTCTACAAGATTTATTTAAAGTGAAATTTTAGTTGTTTTATTTAAGCTATTTTTTGTGGTATTTGTCAATTTTATTTTGTTCATATACAATGGCTTTATATGATAATAATTTTTATTTTGAAATATTATGAAAAACTATTTTATTAATCATATTTATGTATTTTGTGTGTGTATATACATATGACTTTTTTAATGTCTAAAGTAGATATAATTTAAAAATATCCAGTTAATGCAATTCATAGTGTTCTCTATAAAAATATTCATTAAGTTTTTGTTTGATATGTTTCTATTCTCATTTGTAATTGGTTAGGTGGAAAACAAGGTTAATATTCTTAAGATGATGTAAAAAATTATTTTGTCTAGTATTTAATGTATAAATTTTAGAAGTTATGTATTAATGATTGATAATTTTTTGACATCCATTCCCAAAGTTAGTACATGAAAAATTTAATAGCATCAATAATTCTTATAAAATTGTTTTATTTTTTTCAACAAAATTTCTTTTGAATAAAAAAATAAAAATTATTTTTTAATATTCATTCAAAGAAATTATTGTAATGATATGTAATTTTTTGTTTGTACTATCTGTTGACTAATTATGTTTAAAATGTGTTGTGCTCTAATTGAAATATTAAAATTAATTATTATTCAACGTATATTTTCTTTTAAAAAAAAAATTCCAATGAGAATTTTTTTATATGAACTTGAAATTTGAAACCTATATATGCATTAATTGTGAATTTGAATTAAATAATGTATTTTGTAATTTAAATTTGAATCTGGAAATATTCTGGAATATTTTTATGAAAAAATCTTTTATAATTGGACAATAATTTTATGAATATAAATATAATTTTTAGTTATTATATTTTAAGAAAAATATCAATAACTTTTATTTTTGATATTTTTCTTTATCTATTATTAACTATACATCCTCATACATTTTGTATTTTTACCTGAATTTGGATGTGTGACTAAATTTGAAAGAATTAACACAAAATATAAAAAGTTGACATAATATTATCTATCTGATGTATAAAATATTTATATATTTAGTAAAAATTGTAATTATGTATTTATTTTATATCAAATTTCACATTATTTTACTGCGATTATAGAATTAAAAAAAATATTTTTATCACAAAGCAAAACTTGTGTTGAAAAAATATTTTTTTAATTATGTGTTTGCGAAGTTGTGGAAAACTCGTTTTGAGAAAACATTCTTAAAGTCAAAAATCACTTGTGTTTGACTCATTTCAATACTGAAAAAGTGATTTCCTTTGAATCTAAGTTCAAGTTGTGAAATATAGGAAAAGTTTGCTGAAGCTATATCGAAGCAGAATCTGTTATCAACAATTTTGTATGATATTGTCAAAGTTTGTTGTTTGAAAAGCCATAGAAAAGTAGTTTTAAGAAACTTTTTAAAATCACTTTTACTTGTGTTTATATTCTAAATTAATATTTCCAAAGTGAATTTCTGTGAATTCAAATGCAAATTTTGGAATAAGTAAATTAGTTGAAGCTAAATCTAAGCAGAATTCTCTGCCAATAATTTCACACATAGATTGTAAAATGACCTGGCACATTATTGTGCAAGAAAAGTCAATATTCTGATCAAAGAAAATTTCGTTTGAGTTTTCTGATTTGTTTTTGATGGATGAGCTTTGTCGAATCTGATGTGCAATGGCCTGTCTTGTGCAGAATGATATCACTCTTATTGAATTTGCCACATGATTTTGTCGTCTTTATTAGTTCTTTTGTCTATTTCTCACAATATTCATATATCTGATCATAGCTGAAGGAATCATTACTGATTAAATAATCAAATTAGATTAAATAAAATTTAATTTTAGAAAATAGCAAAATCAAATTACTTCATATTGTTTCATTCAGAAAAATTGTAATGACAAAAAAACTTATGATCTGCAATTTTTATTATTAATAATATTAAGCAGTAATTAATCATTAACTACACCTAAGTCTGTTTTTACACGGTCTTTTTGTACACGGTTTTGATATAACACGGTTTGAAAATTGAATATTTTTAATTTTTTTACACGATTTTATTCCATTTAGCACGATTTGAAATTTTATATACTTAAATTTTTTTTGTCAAATTTAATTTTTGCGAAGTATGTTCATATCACAAAAAAGTATTTATGAAAGAAAAAAGTCTGAAACCATCGATAGTATCGATAGTTTGCGAACACTAGCTTAAAGATTTAAGTGAATTCCCCTTTAGCGCGTACAAACAAGTAGGGGAATTCCCTTTATGTGCATACAATAAAATTTACTGGTCAGAGCAATTGAAACGTGTTAATATTTTGTGAACTGTCAATGCAATAAGACGTGTTTGGTAAAGAAATTTTTTGCAGGCAAATTTGATTTTCCATTAAATTTAATTTTAACGCATTAAGATAAAAGGTAAGCCAAAAAATATTTTGTATTTATTCAGTTATTTACGAATAACTGATGACGACAGCAATTAAATTTATGTTGTTGTATTTATGATTATCACTTATTCTATTTTATTTTATTTTTTACCTTAAAAATTGAATAACCTATTCTTTTCGTTCACAACATAGTTTTTTAGTTCCTGAACTTGCCATACATTTAATTTATATTACTTTTAAGATTAGAGTGCATATCTTTTTTATCATTAATTACTATGCTTGTGAAAATAAGCATTATATATTTGATTTAATAAAATAAACATGAATTCTTGTTCTTAAAAATTCTTGTTTTTCACTAATTTTAATAGGTTTTAGAGATTAGGAACAAATCACCCATTTTTGTATAAGATCAATGTCTTTTTTTACACGTTTTTTTTTTACACGGCTTCTTCTGGAACCAATCTACCGTGTAAAAACAGACTTAGGTGTATTATAAACAACAAATAATAAGTTAATATCTATGGTAAACAATAAAATAAAGTACTATACATAATGCTATTTATATATTTTAAATTTCACTTCAATTTCTTTCTAGTTGTAAATAAATTTATTCATTGTATATTTCTGTTTATTTTCCTAGTCATAGGGTTGAAATTATATGTTTAACCAAGATAGTATTATCTTATATTTTTTATTAGTCATTTTCTATAGTTTATTTAGATAGTTTAAATTATTAGAACTTTATTTCAATAAAAAATTTACGTAGTGTTTTCATACGTTGAAGTTAAATATAAATTGCTATTTATATTTTATCAAAATTACATGATAGTACAATTATGCCAGCAAGTATTAAGTACATACAAAATGACCAGTAAAATCTCAAAATTGCTGTATTTATCCACAAATATTGATTTTAAATTTATGCTTCCAATTGATAAAAGTTTCAAATTATAGAAATTTTAATTTTAGATAAAATTTACTTAGTTTGTAACAAATTTAAATTATATACATTTAAAATTAATTCAAATTTGTCAGTAGTTTTACAACAATTTTCTTATAATATTCAAAATGCTTAATTTATTGCAGTATTACTTTTATTTATAAGGTAGACTTAAATATAGGGATTGTATAAAAATTTTACTTGAAGTTAATGTAAACTGAAAAAAAAATTAAAAACTATTTTTATAAAATTTTTCATACATAAATAATGAATGCACTGCTCAATGGTTGATAATATATATATATATATATATATATATAGACTATTCTAAAATATTTCTCATATTTATTCATCACTTATTTATGTATGTAAGGAATGCTTAGGTTACTGTTTCTATTTTAAAAAAATTCTAAGAAGCAGTTGTTTTAAATGTTATTATCCAATTTTGTAATTTCTTAAAAATAATTCGAAGCTATTTTAAAATGCTATATTTTTATCTGCAAAGGATTTTCTGAATAAACTCCCTGTAAAATATAGTAAATGTATATTTAATAATTTAACAAATATTGTTTAACAGTTAATGTTTCCCCCCCCCCCATATTACTAAGATCTTGTGAGAATATTATAAGGACTTCAAAACTTCAGTGTCTTATCTTTTGTAGGGAAAATGTAGCAGTATTATTTGAATATTTTGATTTTGAAATAAATAACAAACTAGATGTTATATGAATGATTGATAGATTGTTAGTTTAAATTTTAATTCATCTTTGGAAGTTGCATTACTCATTCACTTTTTATAGAAATCAATAAGTTTTCATACGTGTTTTCTTAATTTATAATTATTTCTAAATAGGAATTTTGTAAATAAAATAAATTATTTTACTTCAAACATAATCAGGTATTATGTAAGAATTAATTTTTATATTACTAACACCTGTATATTTTTCTTTAAAATAAGTAGAAAAGCTGCCTAAATGAGAAAAATAAGCATTTTACCACAAAACAGATGCATTGCATAGAAATTTCTTGTAAATATGTTTTAACTCCCTTAAAATTTGTGTTTGTATTTTTTTAAAACATGGAGTCTGCTTGTTTTAAAACATGGAGTCTGCATGGAGGACCTTAAAGTTTATTCCTTTCTCTTCATAAAACTATAAAGCAAGGAAGATGTATTATTTGAAATATTTCACTGTGTAACATTATTGTAAATATTTAAAACATTAATAAAAAGAGTTCTGTATCATGAGAAAGTTTTTTTTATAGCAAAAACAAAAGAAAATTTTAGGTAGTATATATATTTCTATTGTTAGGATATATATTTGGAATTTAAATTATAAAATAGTAACTTAAAATAATGATTTTTCTTGTATTAATGTTTTGTTAAAAAGTTTAAAAAATTTTTATGAAAGTAGTTATCCTTTTTCAATGTTAATGGAAAGTGCCTTAAATTTTATAATAATTATTTATATATATATATCTATTACATTTGTGATGAAATAGTGTTTTACTTACTATTCCCTGGTACATTTCAAGAATTTTTACAGTATTCTTGTTATGGTGTCCTTTTAAACACATTCAAATTGTGAATTTAAATATAAATTTGATGTTTAATTAAATGTTAGCATTTTAGTAATCTTAATAATCTCCATTACATTTACTCAGTATGCTTCATTTCAAATTTTTGTAAACTTTTATTTAATATCTTTGTATAAACTTGTTAATTTATGGATGTTGTGTTTTCTTTCAATATGTTAGCTCTGTTACACTTATTAAAAATTAATCATATTAAATTATTAATGTGAAATGCAATTTTATATTAATAATTTAATATTATCAATTCAATTTATTAATAAAATTAAAATTGTTGAATGTTTAGTTGATGTACTTTAAAATGTGTTAAAATATAGCTGTTCTTCTATCATGTAAATCAGACTTTTTGAGTTAAAAATAATCTATTCTCTTAAAATGCCAAAAGAATTTTGTATGATTTATTCAAAACCATATTTTAACTATGAATGTGGATTACTTAATGCTCCCCTATTTTTCTTTAGTGTGTGATATATATATTTCAATTATTGATTTCATTAAATGTGGATTTTTTTCCTTTGCAAATAATAGAAAATTATGTTACAAATGTATGACATTGCAACAATTCATCTTTTGGTTTTTATAAAATTTTGCTAAGATATATTTCTGTAATTAATTTGTATTATCAAATCAATAAAAATTTTATGCAAGAATATATTTTTAATCATAGAATTATATTAGTACATTTTTAAAATTTACAGTTCCTTTTAAATGAACTTTATTACATTTTTTTACTATACTACCTTTTTAAATGATTTATAAACAATGTTTTGCTTCAAACACTTGCATGACCTAATTACTGAGACATCTGCATTGTTTTTGATACCATTTTTTATTATTTGTTATTATTCCAAAATAAGATTTGCTATGATTTTCTTCTTGAGGTAAACATAGCAAATCATATTTACTTCATTAAAAGAATTTTTTTTACTATAAATGTTTTCGTAGCTTATTATATTTAAAATCACAATAATACACTATTGTTATATTGTCTCAAAGCATATTTTATTAGAAGGAAGATCAAAATAGCATAAAATTTACAAAATTGTCTAAAGCTTTTTATAAAATAATGATTTATTTACTTTTAAATGCTGTTGCTTAATCACTTGCAATTGAAGCAAATTATTTTTTATTTACAGAAAAAGGAATTAGATCTTTAAACTGTCAAAATTCTTTGTCAATCAAAATGAAATTAATTTAAATAACCTAAAAATAAGAAATATTTTGACTAGAAATTTTATATATAAATGTGTACAAAAATGTGTTATTTGTTAAATTTAACATCTACTTATTTAAATGCATAGACATAGAATAATAGAGTTTAAGTGGATTTACATTTTGTTTTATGGATTCATTTATGCTTATTATTAATACTTCTTATTTGTAAAATGAAGTTACCTGAACTCTTCTCTATTATATTCTCACTTTTAGCATAATTGTCTTAGCTAGATTTTCAAAGAAAGCAACTGTGCAATCATTGAATTAATTTTTTGATATCATTCACATGATATTTTTGGAAAGTTTTTCCATAAAAATCTCTTCAGTTAAAACTACCATTTATTACAGGGAATTTTCAGTAATTATTTAAATTGCTATCTAATATTCCTATAAATATTTTTTCATTCGCACTATTGTAAAAAAAACAGTTATAATTGTATTTTAAAAATGGAGGAAATTAAATATATTTGGTTTATTGAGACTTCAACAAAACTTTCTACAATACCAAAAATAAAATCTCTAACTCTTGATACATCCCAAATGCACTTGATGTTTTTGGCTTTTATCCTAAGCATTTTTAGTAAGGTTTTTTAATTGCATCTTTTTCTATATCAATAATATATTCTTTATCTTTAGTAATGATAATTTTTTAATATGATATAATGAAAATCAGCACTAGAAAAACTACAAATGCAACTTATATAAAATATATTTATTTAAGAAATCTAAGTAAAATATTAAGTATTTAAATCAAAATGTGTCATTTTAATATATAATACCTTTTATGAAATAAAATGAGATAATAGTTCATAGGAAGAGAATCTATTACTGCTTCTCTTAAGTTAAAAACATTTGTAACAATATGTTACAAGATTATATATTTCATAACCTTTTAACAAATAACTTCCTAGAAAAAGTTATCAATACTCAAGGTTTAATGAATCTTTAGTGCCTTGTGTCTTCAAGATTTATTTTAATAAGATCTTTTTTAATAAATCAATCACAAGGATTAAATGACACAAATAAAGTTGTGTACTGCACCAAACAAAAAGTTACTATTGCTCCTATAGCAGATCCTATTTGTGTCACTACTCCACACCTGTAAAGGGCAGTTTGACCTCCTGCTCGCCTTAATATGGAAGCTATGCATGCTTTTGTGTATGCCACTGACCCAGAAACCATGATCCAAGCAATCACCTGGAAAATAGGAAGTTCTTATTTTGGGAATAGTGCTAAAAGTATAAAATGTTATGAAATATTTTACTACATACAACAAGATAAGCTCCAAAAGCGATATCAACAAATGGAGGATTTGGGCTCATCAAAGCTGTTGTCAAAATGTATCCTGACCAACATGTTGCATAGATTGCTATTCCAGTGACTGGCCACACTTTTGTCAGAGGGAAGAACATGGCAATAAAACAGCAGAGAGGATTAGCAATGCTTGATAATGTTACTGTTAAATGAAAAGCTAGACTTCCATATGGCAGACAAGAATAGGTCTAGAAGAAAAAAAAGAGGCAACACAAAAATGTAACACTTAATTACAATCGGCATAAAAATTTGAAAAATTATAGGAACAATTCTATACTTTAATGCAATATTGCAAAAGGAATTGAACTCTAATAAAATCCGAATGTGTTTTAGCAATAAAGGTGATATTTGGAAAATTTATTTGCAAATGAGTTACTGAATTACCTGTATGGATAGAAGGACTCCATTATGCAATGTTGAAATGAATCCTTGCACTGTAAGAAGCACGGCATAGTGAAGGAATGTCAATCTCGGTTTGCCAAGAAGATTCTGTTCTACGGATGAACTCTTTTCGATGCTTGTGCTGAAATCCTTGTCCGTTGAACTTTGAAAGTTTTCAGCAAGGGCAGGATTCGATGGCAATCGCAATGGAATGAAAGATACCTACACAACAAAAAATTTCAAATTTTAACTTTATCGTATAGCTTACTTATATTTTAAATGGTTGACACCTCATTTTAGGTGTAAGAATCTTAGTAAAATCTTCAAGTTATAAAGCTTCAAACATATCACTTCAATCTTCCAAACATACATAATTATGTTTTGTTAAGAGAAAATTAATTAACATAATTGATTTTTTATACTCTAATTGACTTTTCAAAATGATTAAAACAATTTTGGCAAAAGAAATTGTTAGTTACTGAAATTTTTTGACTTCATTTTTACTAGCCATTTTACACTAAAAATTGATACTGCATATTAAATTAGTGCAAGGTTTCAAAAACACTAAAAAGAAAAATCCATGATTTAGTTACAAAAAGTAATTTGTATCAATTTCTGTGGAAAGTTTTTTAGAAATAAAATATATATATATATATATATTGACAAGTAAATATAAAATAGCGAGACATTAGTGTTTCATTATGTTAAGCTAAATCCCTTCTTTTTATCAATTAATTGCCAAAACAATTTCTTGACCAGAATAAAATTAAGAGCCTACAAGTGAACAACAAGCATTTTATTATGTATCATAAATCACAATTTATATTAAACATGCATTGTTTACGCATAACAATAATGTAATTTTGACAAAGTAATTATGTAAGATGCTTCAAAGATATACAGAAAAATGTCAAATAAATTAGAATTCTGAAAAAATACACAAAAAAATTAATTTTTTTAATTATTCTTGTATAACTTATAATTTTCAATTTTATATAAAAGGATAATTAATTGATTTGAAAATAAAATAATGTGATTATATATATATATATATATATATATATATATTCAGAAAAAATATGTATATAATTTGATTGAAGCATGATAATGAAAAATACTTAAGCCAATTTCTGTGTTCAAAGAAAATTTAACGTCTTAAAGGAACAATTTAAATTTATATGTCTCAATATAGCAAGGTCATTAAGCTTTATTAAAATAATTCTATAATTTTCTTTTTATTTTTTTTTAGGTTGAGACCAACAATTATAAAGTCAATTAGCTTCAGCTCAATTGTACATTCCAATATCAGAGTATGAATGTTGTAATTCAGAATCAACTTTAAATAGTTCTCTCCAGCAAGTCCTCGTGTACAAAAAAAGCTGAGCCGCTAACATACATACATATACGCTTATGATCTCAAAAGCAAATTATAGCAGACGCTCGTTTTTACAAACTCGTTATAGAGTCGGTAAAATAGTTCTTTATACCAAAAGTTCGCAAAATTGAAAGATAAGTTTTAAACCTCAAAAATTCGTTTTTACCAAACTTCTTTCTATAAAGTACTTAGGTAGCAATGAATTACTTAGCTGAAATACATGAAGGAATTACTCGTCTTCACTCAAGTTCAGGTAAACGTCCTTGGCTTTCTACAGTTACGGCGATTTCTTTTATAAAAAGCCTACATGAGACAAAATTACTAATATTTTTTTTTCCTGCGACATTATTCTATACACAAATTGACAAGTGCATTGAGCCTAGAGGGTTACATTCATTAGGTGATTCCAAACCGTGATCATTCCTTGAAAAAATAATCAAGATTTATACTTGAAACTATTGATTATACTTTATATGTGTTTTGAAGAACGGGAGTTAGATTAGGAAAGAAAAAGTTCAAATGGATTGCTTTAAAAAAATTCCGAATTTCTACATTAATAGTGGAGTAAGTTATCCACAATTCTAATTCAGAGGATTTACGATTCTCCAAAAGAATCGTCAATCCAAGATTCTCAACTATAAAGAAATAAACGCAAATAAGAGATTTATGAAAATAAGTTTTCAAAAAATATTTTGCAGAAATTTAATTTGTATATGGCAATTAAAATTATCATTGCCTTTATGGAATTATTTTAGGGACAGCCACTAATTCGTAAAATTGAGTATTCGTTAATCAGAGGTTCATAAAAAGGAGCGTTGGTTGCAGATGCCCACAGCATTTAATTGTGGGACATAATTATTATAAGCCACTTTCAATTTTGTTAATAAATACGCAATTGGAAATGTTACACAATCAATTGTAAAAAAAATTCTACTGTTACTTTCGATTAAAAGTTTAATATTTTCTTCATGTTGCGTAAATCTGATTAGGTGTTGCCTCCCAGTATATTTTTAATCTGATAAATAAAAAGTTGAAAATTTGAACTCAGATAAAATTGATAAACGAAAATCATGATGAACAAATGATTTATATAGTTTTGAAAACAATTGCTTATATTTCTGTTTACTGTGATTAATGTAATCAACAGCTCATTTGTTATGAATTTAGAGATTTTGCTGTTAAGGGATTTTTAGAATGTCCTTTAAACTATTAAAGAACATACTAAAAAAACCCTTAATAGCAAAATTAAAATGTTAAAGGCACATAGTGAAAAATTTAAGTTATTGATCAAAGGGAATTTTCATGGGAAAATATTTAAATTTTTATTTTGTCTCGAATTTCGAGAAAGCTGATAATGCTTATTCTGTTGCACTTTTGCTTAAATATAATATTTAGTATTTACGAAATATTATTTAGTATTTACATTTTTTTTATTTATTTAATTATTATTTAGAATTATAGGTAAAAAAAAACTACTTTTAGCAATCACAAAAAAAATCAGGAATACTTTTGAAGATACCCGTATATATAAAAGAGAAATTCTCCATCAATTACTCATTAACTAAATCAACATTAAAATACTAGTCTTCTTTGAAAAGAAGAATAGTTAATCCATTTTGTTTCATTATGGATTTTATAGGAATCAAAGCGGGAAGAAATTATCTATATTAGTATATTATAGTGGATATAATATACTAATGTAGATAATTTCTTCCCGCTTTGATTTTTTTTTTTAAATCATTGTAGTACCGCCCTTTATGAAATAAAAGCTAATTATAAATAATTGCTATTAAAATAAACGACACATTTAACTGAATGAATCACTACTCTAAATAGAAGAAAATGACAAATGCATTAAAATTTGAAATTTAGGTATGAGAATAAATTGAAGTTTAGCTGATATTTATCCTACAGAAAGGGGCCTTGGTACATTAAAGAAATTGGTAGAAAATAAGTGGTTAATTTATATATACTTATATTCTGTGAAAAATCTTCATTTTTAAAAACTTGTCCTTATCATGTATTATTTTTTAAAAAAAAAGGAAAAAAAGAGGAAAAATGTTTAAATTTTGAAATACCAGACGATAGTAACTTTTTAAATAATGTCAGCACATTGAAAATTGTTAATTAAAATTTTGAAAAAGTAGTTAAAGGGAATTCAGAGCCACCCAGCAAGCTAGTATATATTAACATATTTCAGGTTATACTTTGCATAATTACTATGTGATGTAAATCATAAAAAAAGTGTGATTACAACATAATTAAATGTAAAAACAATTAAAATTCAGTCAAATATGTGATCACTACGTTATCCGAGCAATAAATTTTTAAAGACTAAAATATTGTTATTCTGGAATGCTGTGTGTACGCTTAGGTTAAAGAATATCATAATTCAATTATTTCCTAAGACGAGAGATTATTAAATTAGCATTAATGATAGTTATTATGAATGACCGCATGTGTAATTTAGAAAATTTAAATATTTTTCTATAAAAATATTCATATTGTATAGTTTTTTAGTCATTTTGCAAAAAATATATTTGTCTACGAGTTTGACATCTTATTTTAGTATAAATCAATCTTAATGCAATTTGTATATGCAATAATTCTGATTTTAGGAAGATCCGCGCCTAGAGCATAGAATTTTATCTACAGTGTGATCTTTTTTAAAGTGACATTGTTTGGAGCTCCTTGTAGCGCTATCTAATTTTCGAAATGGCACCAAACTTGGTGATTAGAGTAATCAAGACATAGGAAAAAGGATTCCGTAAAAAATTTTTTTGGCTCCAAAAATCACCGCTAGGAAATGATGTGGCGCTGCTATAGCTTAAAATAACGAGAATTAGCATAAAAAACAGGTATAAAAACAATGTAAATGTTGCTCGATGACAGCGCCAGTAATAGGGGCTATAAAAACAAGTAGTAGACAGTTCCGACAAATAATCTTAGCAGAAGTAAACGAGCTCCAGCGGCCATGCTTCTCGTGTTACCGGAACGTGCGCTACTGGTGAAGCTGTATTATACGAATCAATTTAATGCACCCGCAGCTCTTCGGGAATTTCAAACCAGAAAGAAATTACGAAAGGTGACTTTATAGCTGAATGGTGTTAAGAAAATGATTAAGAAGTTTGAGAAAACGGGATCACACTGACCATTCGCGCTGGAAGAGGACTTAAACCAGTATCAGAAGATGTAATAACTAATGTGGCAACTGCAATTGTCGAAGGATCGCAGAAGCTGTGGAGAACGATGAGCACAGAATCCACGGTGTTATTTCTGAGAATGGTACTCATTTTGAATGTGGTCTAATTCCTCACCGGAGAAGTTAATGTAGTAAATAAACATTATTAATTTAATTGTACGATTGTATGTGTTAGTATTTTTCTTTTCTCACATTTTACGCATTGTAAAGCGCTACAGAATGCCCTAACAGAGATTTTTGGAACTAAAATTGTTTTTCACGGAATCCTTTTTTCCCATGTCTTGATTAGTCTAAATACCAAGTTTGGTGCCGTTTCGGCTATTAGATCACGTTACAGGGCGCTCCAAACACTGTCACTTTAAAAAAGATAACCCTGTTCATTAGAAATCTCATTCGTTATTACTTCAAATATGTTAGTCAAGTCGGTAAACTTTTTGTCTCTTACTTTTTTATTCAGATATATCTGTTGCTCGCTATAATAAAAACCCAAGTTTAAGTATATAAAAACAAAATATTTCTATATTTCTCTGGTAAAACAATATTTCTGAAAGAATGTTATGAAATAACTTCTTTTATAAAAAAAATATTTTTGTTTTAGTTATTAGGCTCATGTTTTAATATTAATTATTTAAGTGTTAAAAAATATTACCTGTTTTAGTTATTAAGTATTAAAAAAAGCTTTGATTCCTTAAGTCAACACAGTATTCTTAAGTTTTAGATAATCGTTTAATTCAAATTGTGGTTCGTGTTGAAAATCGAAGTTATATTTTACTCTATTGACACAAAGAGGGTGCTTTCATGATATGTGCTCCGCATATATTACTGATTATAAAATCAAAATCTTGCAAAAAAAAAAAAAAAAAAAAAAAAAAAAAAAAAAAAAAAAAAAAAAAATCAAAACTGCTGCACATTGAATTTGATACTAGAAAATTTTGCTAGTCATGCATATCAACTATTAACTGATGATATATAAAAAGGAATTCTAGCTGGTTTTATATGTAAGAATTTCCTACTTCCCCCCACACATTTACGTCAACTGTTGTTGTATCATTAATTCGGTAAACATTGAATATGATCGTCAAAGGATTTATATAAATGAAGGAACGAAAGAACAAAATGAAACCTTGCTCACATTTATTAAAAACAATTTCGAAGATCAGGAAATAGCTGAAAAATTAGTTAAAAAAAAAAAACCAAGCATGCTTTTAAAATGTGCATTCTTTCTATACTGTAAAAATGTTTTTCAGATAAATGGCTACTGTGTATAAAAAATAGACGTATGATTACACATGGCAAATATGAAAAAAATGTTTTTTTATAAAAGAATACGAAAGAACTATAAGAATGCTATTTTTCAATTCTACGGTTGGGTGCTTTTCTTTTCTTCCGAATGTTAAAACTACAAGGTTCTGAAATTTAGGCATGATACATGTTTAATATAAACACACATATTTCAATAAATTTGAAGATAAAGTGATTAAAGACAATAACCACGTGATATATTACAAATGAATATTGAAGACTTCTTATGATGTATAGATTGCTTAGAGTCAATTTTTGTTAGAAAAAAATATTTCTCTTTTTCATCGTTCAATTTATTTCCTCATTGCTGTGATATTTTTTACAATATTTTATAAGCATTATGCACATGAACAGAACTTTTTTTAGGGCATAAATATAAGAATATTCGTGAGAACCAAAATATATTTTCAATATTTCACACCTAAATTTTATTTTAGATTTATATTTCAATTTTACAAAATTCATTTTAATTGGAGCGATATATATCGCTCCAATTAAAATGAATTTTGTAAAATTGAAATATAAATCTAAAATAAAATTTAGGTGTGAAATATTGAAAATATATTTTGGTTCTCACGAAT
>JAPDSC010140701.1:112248-164300 GCA_026290005.1 Latrodectus geometricus
TATATATATATATATATATATATATATATATATATATATTAGAGACATAAATTTACGAATTGAATAAGTATCTTTATATTCTTAATTTAAATTACAATTTTGTTTATCATGTAAAAAATGATTAAAATGTACTTATTATGAATCTATCGACTGAAAGCAAAGTAACTTAAATTTTTTTTTATCTACTACCTTAATTTATAGAAGAAAAGACAAGATTCATATTTTTAAAAGTTACATTTTTAGAACTGCTTCATTTCAGAGGACCGCATTATACAATAATTCGTATGCAATTTGCAGTGAGTTTTAATAGATATGGTGTACGCAAAGAAAAATCACGTTTTTATTATTATTTTAATTTATTCAAAAATATCAAACTGCAAAATAATTTATGAGGAATTTGAGGATGCTGATTTTCACTAACAAATGCATTAACTTTATATTTGTTGTTGATAAACGAAGCAATTGAGTAAGTGACTTATCAAAGAGGAAACAACTATATATTGACTTAATAAATTTCATGTTGGAAAAACTGCTTATATTTTTGCGAAAATAAAATATCTGTATACGAGGTTGATGGGAAAAAAATTGTTCCGATTTCGAGTTCTGTCTAGAAATAGGAATGTTCTCGCTTGATCACCAACGAATATTCGAGAAACCGCGCTCACACGTGTAAGAATAGCCAGAACTCGACTCATACAATGCTTACGTATATAAAAAAAAAAAGCTGGGAATTGCTGGAATTCGAACAGGACCCTTCCATTTTCAGTTCGAGTTTCGACTTCACTACGACTTTATATCCGTATCCAGAGGCATCACACATTATTTTATTTGTATTTTCTCGTTAATGTAATAATTGTGCATATTTCGTATTTGAGGCTAATTCATACATTTAGAGGCTTGTTCTGTGGACAGCAAACATTGAAGTCGTGGGCCTCTTATTGGACAGCCATATCTGATGTAAAATCTGTTGTAATTTTTCTGATCATAAAAATTTAACTTTTTCCTTTGTTTTGTTTTATATTTTATTATGTAAGCTCCGTAATTATTTTCTTTCAGCTTATAAATATAAGCACATTCATGGGAGCATAAGTCTATTTCACTTTTTCTCTCCTATAATTTATTTAGTAACTATGATTTAATGTAGGCATTTTTTTAATCGATATGCTACATATCATACAACAAATCTGGGATTTTTGACTGTGATTTTCAGGATTTAGCCATTCACAATTTATTTGAGTGTGGCGTTGAAAAAATGTGGAGTTTCATTGCTTTAAAATTTTGTAGTAAACTTTCCTCAAGTGTTACGCTTACATTGACATGGTTATTTTCAGAAACTACTGTAATTATTACACTTTTGAATTTTTGAGAATACGCTTTCAGGATAAAATATAAATACAAATACTATTCAACTTACTCTTTCATTTTTAGAACAAGACAGGTGGTTCAGGAAGAGAAAGGCAATCCAACTGATGATCATTTGACCACAAAGGGCGGCAAAGAAGATATTGGCTGAGAATCTCGGTGGTGGATAATATGCTTCAATCTCATACGTCGTCACATTTCCGGCTTCAGTCTCTGTGGTGACGCTGACATTTCGACAATCTGCGTACCCGCCAACTCCTTGGGCAAGAGCCAGAAATCCTGGAACAGGTCCGCTGAGGCCGGAACCGACTAAGTAAGACACGACGTATTGTTCTTTGAAATTGGCGATGAAAGGTAGGTACAGCAAGGAGGATGTGCAGTCCACAAAAGCCAGGAAAAAAGTGAGCACGAAAAGAGCTGTGCTGTGTTCTTCGCCAAGGATGAACGACGTGCGGTCCCAAAACAGACTCAACATCACGCAAGCTATTATCACGATGGCCAATGAGACATGGATGATGGGCACTTCCAGCAGCTGGAATATTCAGAGTCATTTTGATAATATTGAGTGAAGAAATTTTCAGAAAAAGTTACGAATGTTCAAAGATATGATATTTATGATATATATATGCAATGATTTTTAACATAGAATTCACAAATAATTCACTGAAGAAGTTAATATTATATTTAAAATACAAATCATAAAATAGCAAACAGTAATTAAGTAAAATAAAATAAAAGGTTAATGATGTTGTGCGTGTACCTAATGTAAAAATATGTATTAGACTAGAAAATGATAGTCAGATTTTTGATGAAACTTTTCTTGAGAGATTCCTAATATGAAAAATTTAATCAATATATATAATATTATTTCGGGTTTGCTAATTTATTTTAAACAGCATTACAATTAACTTATTTATTCTGCTTTTTCACCCTGTATGTTCTAAAAAATACCTTATTTTTCTTAAATTATAAGGTATTTTTAAAGATATATACTTACTCAAAAATAATCTTTGTTAAAATAAATGCTGGCAATTAGAAGATAAAAGGTCCTTCATGTTTATTGTGAATGTTAAAGAATTGGATTAACCAAGTTATGTGATTATTATTATGTTTTTTAAATAAAGAGTTTCAACTCTTAACTCGGATAATCTAAACATCAATAAATGAAAGAGGCATTTATGAAATTGATGAGTAAAATTTTTTGAAGCAAATAATTATGTTTCTATTACATTACATTCCAAATACTGCACTATTTTTCACCACCGAGTAAATTCCATTTGTTTTAAGTTTTACTTAAACTAGGTTATGAAGACTTCCATTTCATTTTTAAACCTCAAAATTTATTATGTCTGTGATTGAAAAATAGAGAATGAATGTATATAACATTCATTCTCTATTTTTTCAGATTGCTACGGTTGTAGTGAACTGCAATATGCAGATAAATAATTGACATTACTTTGTTAAACTGCTAGTTATTCTGATAGAAAATAGTTATATGATAGATCATTTAGAATACAGTATACGTTAACCGTATAAATGATAGTTGTTTGAACTTGTGAAATTTTTAAAAGTACATCATATATTATAGTGAATAGCTGCTTGAACAAGAGAAATCAGATTTCTTAGGAAGAGTTATTCATACAGAAAATAGAAATTTAAAATTAAGACATTAAGTTTTTTAGAATACAGTACATTATTCTTATAAATGATAATTTTTTGAATCTGTGCAATGAAATATTTTAAAATACATTATATGTTATAGTTTAAAGCCGTGTTTCACATTCCAAAAATCAGTGATTGTTTAACATTAATCTCTATATAAAATTTTCTATTGAAATATATGAATTTTATAGATTTTTCTTAAGAGAAAAATGTATTTACCTTCTGGGACCATATTTTTCGTGCAGCACTGAAAAGAACGGGGCCAAGATTGGCGATTTGTGTTGTAATGATGATGTAAGAAGCCAATTTCCATGATTCGGGGAGAGTGTTCACCAATATCGGTAGTTCCACCCACAGTCCATTCACCGCCACCCACGAACTTATGCCGAACAAGATGATGAGCGTGTCTACTCCAAAGTTGCGATGAGTCTGTCTCCTCTCAGATCCTACTGGGGTGACCTGTCGGACAGGAATAATAAAAATATGAATAATATGAGATTGTTATTTAAATGTATCAAGCATTTTATAATTTTTTTAATTTTATAAATAATAAACATATTGGCAAATTATCTGTAATAAGCACAAAGATGTATAATATTAGAATTCAATTGGAAACCATTTTCGAAATTTGTTATTGCATTTTGCTTAAAATGACAAGTCTGTTTCCGTCATTTGATTTATAAAAACCTATTTTGAAATAAATTCGGAATAAAGCAGTATCAGAAAAATTTAAAAAGCCTTATGGAATTTACTTTTTCAACAATATGGAAAAATAACTGCATGCGGAATTTGGCGATTTATTGGAATCGCCACCTTATTGATAATAGTCCTATTGTGATGATGACTTGTGAATAGCTATTAGAATTATATGTGACAATTTCTTTGTTCATTGCGTTTAATATGATACATTCCACAACAAATAATTCTTTCAATTTTTTAGAATACATTTAGGTATACAGAATAAAAAATTTCCAATTTTCCAAATTTTTATTATATTTTCTATTTTATCACATATGAGGTTTAAACTAAATTTGCACTATGTCACATATTTACACACATCATTTAAACATTATTTTAATTATATAATCATTAAAAATAGTTCATTACTTTGAAAATATTTATTTTAACAATTTTTTTTTTATTTAGAAAGAGTTTTTTAAGTGTATATGAATTGAAACAAAATAATAATACAAATAAAAGATAAAATTTTATGGTAGATAATCCCAAATCACGTACACTCGATTTCTTATCGATTCTTATAATCAAAATCCTGCGCAACAATTAAGAATATTAAATTTTTGATGGTTGTATTTGGTATTTATTATCAGCGCATGATTGGACTACATTCTTCTAGATAGTTATCCACCTATCAAATAGTATTTTTATGTGTTTTCTAGGGATAAGCATTGAAGAACTGACGCCAAAATAAGATGCAACTCAAACGATGAATGCATATGGAAATATTTCATCAATATATTTAGGAGAAATATGCTAATGATAAACAAGCATGCGTTTTTCAGATTTGAAACTAAATTCCTTGAAAGCAATTCTTAATGATAAACAACAGAAAATAAACAGAACGTTATCGTCGAAGACATTCAATTTTTAAAATGCCATTCCATGCAAATATATATTTAATTACTTTAAAATTGAAAACATTTACCAAATCAACCAGTTCAGGATAGCCGATCATTGTTATTGTTATTTCAACTCTACCAACAGTAACCCCAAGGAATTACTATCAACCAAGAGTACGCATGTCTACCTTCTAACTCATTTTCAATTCTTAAAGAAAGTCGACAATAGCCTTATCGTAAGACTTAAATTTAGCTTCTCGATCGTTTCTTTATTTACCATCGTATTGATAAGCAAATTACAGTAATTTATAAGTAGTTTAAAGAATGCTAATTCGAAGATAAAATAACTATATACTATATTGTCAAAATTTTAATTTATTTGACTATCATGAAAGTATATTTGTCAATCGGCTTAATTTAAGTTAAATTAATTACTTATAATATAGAGTATTTAATTGATATATAAAAATATAATATATGAAACTATTGATTCGTTGCTTATGAATCTTTGCATATAGCAATTTTATGTATCAAATTAGAGTCAAAATAAAATTATTAGTATAACTAATTGATTAATTCGTCAATGCATGGGATTCTCTGTAAAAATACTCGTATTTATTAAAATATGTCAAACAACATTTAATAATTAAATAATTCAAAATATTCTTATTCTTTAATTTAGATTAAAATATATGCGCATACATGTATAATTTATAAAAGTTTTACTAAAAAGTTAAATTGATAAAGCTAATGAGAAAAAATTTAGGATTATTTAATTAATGAGAATATTAAATTCATAAAATTACTGTGGAAGCGAGAAAAAACTTAAACCCTGAAGTTATATTGTAAATACAATGATATGTTAAAATATTTTCTTTCCTTATAGTTAATTTTGTATATGATTCTTTTAAAAATATTAAAAATTATTGAATTAAGGATATTGTTATTATGAATATAAATAAAATTAAGACATGAATATATGCGCAAACGATGACGCGGTCTGCTTTAAATCGAATTCAAAAGTAAGAACAAATTTATTCTAATTTAATAAATACACTGAAAAATAATTTTTATGCAAATTATTTGCTTAGGAAAAAGAAATTAAAGAGTATATATTCTTTTGCCTTATCAAAAAATGTAAGATTGTTTCTATACTTTGACTCGCTAAATTATTTATTTTCATTTAAGAATTTTATTTTGCATATAATTATATGCAAAATATAATTAAGTATTATTATAATAAATTATTAAATATGATTAAATATAATTAAGGAAAATTATAATTTTCCTTAAAAATTCTTTATTCACAATGAAAAGTTTTACAGTAAATTACTAAATTATTCTAAGAGTAAATACCTAAAATTTCTATTGATCTAACTTTGAATAAAATTAATAAAACTAAATATTCATGTCAAATCAGAAAGTTTAAATTATAAACGTTATAAAATTAAACTGTCATCTTACCTTATTACGTATTGACATTTTTTTTAACTATCTTTATAGTATCTGACAGACACAAAAACAGATACAGTTTTTCATTAAGAGACTGAAAACATGTTTTTCTTTTTCAGTAGAACTGTTAAATTGTTGCACACACTATAATATTTTACAAGATTGTATCTCCATTTTGTGACATTAATTTAGCTGAGCAGACCCAAAAAGGTTTTCGTTATGACGAATGCTCAAGTGTCTAAAGATTACTCCCTTATCGCAGCTATTTGAAGGGTAACAAGGTTATCACGGTAAAACGTGTTAAAAGAGCAAACAGGTTACGTAAATATAAATTCAGGATACAAAAGAAAATTATCAATAATAATAAATGTTGAAAAAAATTAAATAAACCTTAGAAATCAAAATTGAGGGTTATTAACCGGGATGGAAAAATGTTACATTTTTATATTTAATTTAACAAATTAAATAAGTAATGAAATCCAAAAAATTGGAGGATGTGACATTAAATTTTAAAAACTGATATTCCATTATTTGCTGTTTAAAATTTTCTTCCAAAACTTGAAATTTTTTAAACTTATCATATTTTTTCCAACTAATTCAACAATGATGGTCAAAAAGTGAGGACAAAATTTATTTACTGTTTGTAGAGTGTTGAAAATCTATTTCATTGTATTATTTAACCCTTCTTTGCATGATTTTTTCTTAATTGGTGAAATTAATCAAGTTGATATAATTCATGTTCAAAATTAAAGGAAAAATGGTTAAAAAAATCTTAGTATATATTTATAGTATAAATTTAGCAAAAAACAATATGCTAAAAATTTCCATCATCATCCAAAGTTAGATCATTAGCTTAGTACTAAATAGAAATAAAAGAGGAAAATAACAGAAACACGTATTACAAACCTTTCTTCCACTCATTTTCAATTTTTTAGCAATAGAAACTCTAATATAATAAAACAAAATTATAAACGAAATCATACGTTTATTGCAACTACAACAAACAGCGGAATGAGACAACTTTAAGCTCGTTTTACTGATAATGACACTTGTTTATTTTTGACAGCTATGTTTCTTTTTATACAATGGACATTAAAAAGGTATCCAAACACGATCAACTTAAAGTGAACTTGTTCTTTTATATAATTTTTGGACATTATAGGTTATGATGGAAATTTCCACCATTATGCAAAGAAGGGTTAATAATTCATTAGAGTAAATTCATTGATCGCAGATATACATATGTATAATATATATATGTTAGAGATTACATATGTTAGATGTATTTTTTAAGGAAATTTCATATGTGTAAACATTAAAGAACATTTAATTCTTTTGAAATTTCCTTAAAAAATATATGGAACTCATAAATTTCAATTTTTATTTAGTGAACTAACTCTATGACCTGCAGAAATATGACATTATTTTTCAACTTTTATTTTTATAGAATTGAAAAATACCATTTTTTATATTGTGATTCAAGTAAATTCGTTGATCACATTAAAAATCGTATTTTTACATTTGCAATGTCTTGATATTCAAAAATTTTTAATTTTAAAATATTATTTTGTTTTATGATCTAATTCAATGATCTACAGAAAAGCGAGGGCAAATCTAAATTTGCGCATTCTGTTTGTATATAGAACGTACAAGCGATTGAGAAAATCTTTATTTTGTTAGGTACTGTAGTTTGAATAAATTCATTGATCAGACCATAATATAACATATGTATTTACTTATATTCTTTAAATGTCTGATTAAACTTTCTCTACTCATAATATTCAACATATTTTGGCAATATCATTGATGAATATATATTGAATGATTTAAATTCATTGCTTCCATGGAGCAAAAATAATGTCAAATTTTGTGGATTTATCTAGAAATTTTAATTATGCATCAAATAAAATAAAAAAATATTCAAGAAAAACCACATTAGACTATTGCGAACCTTTTACGATTTAGAATGTGATTATTTACAACAATTTCTCGAATTTTCTAGAAATGTTTCGTGAGACAGTAATATATAAACATTGTTTACCTACAAACCCCGTTCTTTAAGATAGCTCAGTTGTACGAACAAATACTCACGTTTTCAATGGACACTAAGACTGATAAATAAATAAACTCCTGCTTTACAAAATATGAGAGTAATTTTTTTAAATTAAACTATTGTTTCAATGTAAGAAAATTATAAATTGTTATTAATTAAAATTATTCTCAGTTTAAATTAAAGAGACAATTTAATGTTGAAATTTCAATTCTAGTACATCATGACTTGCAAAGTCAAGCATATTAAAATTGACAAGCTTAAACAATATATTGAATAAAATTTTTATAAATATTAAATCATCTATTTGTTACTTTTATCGCACGCGCGCAGTTCTTTCTATTTATTATTTTTTTTTATCTCAAACAACGAAACAATTTTTTTATCATAAACAAAAAACAAAAACATAACAAACAATTCAAAATTTAATGAAAAACAATGAAACAGAAAAGGTAAGTGCAAAATAGAATCTTTCAAATTTCCTGTTTCAGAAAAATCAAATGTAATTTCAAAATATTGAATCAATATACCATGAGAGATTCATAGTTATTAAAGTTAGAAGAGAATTATATTTCAAAATAAATGCTTTTTTCATTAAGCGAAGAAAAAATTTAAGGAAAAATGAAAAATGCGCAAAAAAATACATACTAAGATATAAATGCTCCTGGAAAAGTTGAGATAGCTTGAACATATTGACGTAATATAAATGATTAAAATTTTCAGCAAGAATGAATGAGAATTTTTGGAAAATGTTTTAAATTAAATGATAAGCTGATTTTAAGAACTGACGAATATGGGAATGATTAGAATTGGACAAAGATTTATCAGATTTTTATGAATGAGATTTTAAAGAAAAATGCATACAACGTAATATTGCCAGGATTACAAACACTTAATTCACTTCAAAAAGGTGTCGCTCATACATCTCAGAAAAACAAGTTATTAGAATAACAGTATCGGAAAGAATGTTGCCTGAAACATTACTATATTTGGCAGTATTAACAACAGTGGAGCAATATTGAAGAAAACATTAACAGTGAAGATACCGCAAGCCCGCCCAATGATTCTGGATGGTCTGAGTTACTAATATATGAATGGATCGAGCAAGGAGAAGAACTTCAAATCAACAGATCCACTTCAAATCAACAGTGCCGCTATTACCAATTTGATGCAATTTGCCTGTTGGCATAATTAAATTTGCATATAAATTCTGTAGGTAATGTGGCGAATATAGGATGGTATTTCGACGTACCTTAAGTTACTGATAGGTAAATTCTAAAGACAGTCAGTATCGTCTTGATTAGTGTTGACTTCGGACATGATTACTGTGTTCTGGAAAGGTTCTTATTTTGTTTTCAGTGTTAATGCGTATCAAGTATCCATTTGGAACTAGAGATGTCAATAATTCAATCCAGGACTTATGTGGCATAATGCTGTAGGATCTGGACAGTGATTTGTTACTTTATTTAACATTACTTTACTCAAAGTAATTCTGATGGGTAGCAAGTATGTTGGCAACATTTTACATCATCTGGAACTCCCTCGGAATCATCTCGGAATATCACTTCTTAGCTAATAGGTCCTTTGCTATGACTGAATATGCTGCAGAAGTATTATAAAATATATACCATGCCCCTCCAATTATCTATTCGTAGTTGTCACGGATGTCTTAGCAACCAGACGAAATGAATATTTTTTATTGTGGCTTCCAATTAATAAATATTCTTTTTATTCTAAATAAGTTATTATGTTTATTTAGGTAAATATGATGGGCACTCTAGATTTCAAGTCACGCAATAATTTTTTTCTAGCTGTCAATATTTTTGAAATGGAGTATGTTTTTATAAAAATATTCTAAAACGTCTTCTGACAAATTTTATAAAAGGAAAAAGTGTTTTAAAAAACTTTCGTTTCCTACTGTAAAATTTATGACTTAGGACATTTAGCTTTTTAGAAATTTTCTTCATATTTTATTTAAAAAATGTGTAATAATTTAATAACTCACCAGTTTTCGAAGATAAATTCACGTCATTTTTATCTTGATTTCAAAGATCCTAATAATTTTTCAATAAGATAATGATGTATATCAATTTGAACATTGAAGACAAATCATTGGTTTGCTTAAAAACACTAAATTAATGAATGCCTAACTAGTTTCCTGGTTTTGAAGCGCATGAAAAAACTTTGATTAAAGAAATTCAAATAAATGAAGAACGTTACAAGTACAAAAGGGAAAGAGATTGAGTGATTTAATTGTAAACACTAATGTAGGAAGAAAAAAAGGAATCAGATTTGTTAAAGCTCCAGACAGTGTTTATATAAAGTAATTAACGACAATTGTATAGTATAAAACATTAAATCCCTATTTTTGCTAAAAAAAAAAAAAAAAAGTAAAATATATAATAATATTTATATATAATTTGAATTTCATATGTAAAAATTAGATTTTAAAATGCGTAAAACTTATATTTTTTGTTTTTCACTGTGTAATGAGCTGGAATTCATTTCAAAATTTACTTAGGGAAGCGTTTTCGCAAAAGAGGATTGCATGCAATAAAAGTGTCAGCCAAGAAATAAGAGATAGCGTAAAATCCCAGATAAAAACAATTCAGAATTGCTACATCATTTCTTAAACTGCAATAATTTAACTATATGTTGTATTTTAAATGCATCATTATGATAAAAACTTGACTGAAACTTAAACTGATTATATATATTCAGCTTTCTGCAATAAATTTAAAGTAATATTACACATTATTAAACTTTTTAATATAATAAAATAATGTACCTTAAAAATTAAATATTAGTAATATAATATCGATGCCTCTCATACACAGATAAAAAAAAGAGAGAAAAAAATATCAATGTTGATAGAGCCATCAATGGATAGTTACTAGATTTAAGATTCAACGTTATTAGGAAAAGTTTCACTTCTATTGTGGTAATGTACTTTTACATGTATCTATGAAATGTTTCAATATTTTAAGATGTCTAAAATTGTCAATGAAACTATGGTATATATGTAGAGAAAGGCTTGAAGGGCTTGAACACAAATCAGATAATATCAACATGGTGCATGGAAAAAACTAATTTCAACACATATCTATCATAATATCAACATTTGAGGCAGATGAGCTTTCGAGCAACTTAAATTATAAAGTTAAAAAAAAAATACTGGATAAAGTTCTAAAATATGATAAATATAACATCATAATACTAAGAAAATATCTTGAAACTATTGATTTCATTTTGGAGTGATTTGGGAGGATCTAGTAGTAAAAGGAAGTAGTAGAATTAAGTATTTCTTAATTCTACTACTTCCTTTTACTTGGTCATTCTTCCTCTCCAGTTGTACTATAATTTACTTAAGGCTAAAAAGTCTCAACAACTATACTCTAAAATATCCAATAGCTCCTAACGACCGCCAATGATTTTTAATCTTGAGATTTATTAACATCAAGTCCATCCAGCTTGTATGAGATATTACTCTTTTCCTGGTATTTGTTATATTGGCAAAAGTCAACTTGGTACATGTATAAAATCCCATCGACCAGGAAAGTTGGGGCAAATTGTATTAAAATGACACCAAATTATTTCATATTATTTGCCACTTCAAATTTAATAAAAATTAAATTAAAAATCATTTTAAAAATTTTGTTATTAATGTTCTAAAACACATGATTAAAAATATTGCACAGTTTATTTTAAAAAAATATAAAGAAAATAGCTATTCAAATGAAAACCTAAAATTTGTGGTAGAATTTATTTGCAAAAAGTACTAAATATAATATTATTTTAAATTCATTATTTTGAATGTAGCAAAAAAAGCTATTTTAATGAAAAATCTAATGTATTTTTATAATTTGCTATTGGTGAAAAATCGTGTTATTTGGTGCCCTTTCCAAGCCGATCGCATTTTATAGATATACTGTAATTACAGAATAGTTTTCTTTAAAAAATAATAAACTTTTTTCGTGTCTATAGTTAGGATTAACTGCGATACAATATGATATGTCTAATGGGAATTGTATAAAAATTTATTTTAATTTTGAAATTTAAAAATGCTGTCGTTAAATTCTTAAGGTATAATAACACTTATTTGCTCTGTATCAAACTAAATAGTCTATTTTGGATTCAATAATGTTATCATTATAGAAGATAGTTTTGAAATTCGTAAATTCAATAACATACTTGAAACTATAGAAATTCATATGCGCTCAATTATTACTGGTATAAATATTGTTTGACTCTCATTACTGATTATCCAATGAATTTACTTGCAGACTTTATAGAAATGCAAGTTTGTAGATTCTAAAGAAATGCAAGTCTGTAGACTCTAAACAATTGAAAAAAATATTGATAAAGGTTGGTAATTAAGAAAGAAAAATTTGGCTGAAGGCTCTCATCTTGTTGTTTCCAGAAAAACATCAGACGCTATCTTTATAAAACTAAAATAACTCTACGGTAATCTAGAACAAGGACTCGATCTACTGCTGAGGTTGGATATATCTTCATGGACTACCATGTTGATGAGTTTCATTAACAACGATCTCTAAGGGCTTACTGTTTTGCTTATATGATGTAAAATGTTAGAGAAGATGATGCAAACTTCAGTGAAAGTCTTGTCATATGCTTATGATTCAAAATAATAAGGTGGTGTGGCTGTTTTTTTATGGGGGGAATGGGGAGGTCGGCAGATATCAGCCGTTAAAAATACAACGCGTTAATATACGGCAATTAATACGAAGGTAATTGAAAATGAATTAATCTTGATGAATCTATTTGAAGAAAATGAACCACGCCACTGATGGAAGTAAAAATTAATATTTAATTTTTTAAGTAAAATAAAAGAAAATATTGATTTGAATACCCGTTGTTAAAAAAAAGTAATAATATACATAGAAGAAATATGTTTATGGAACATATGCTAAAGATATTCTAAAAGATGTTTAAAACCTCTGGTATTTATGAAAAATGAAATTAGCTCAAAAATTTCATGTGATTTTCTAAAAATATCATAAATTTTTCTGAAAAAGTCAACATTTCAATTGCTATTTACTTTAAATAAAATATTAATTTTTTGATGCATTTACTGTAGATAATAAAATCAGTTTCTTATTTTTAAGTAAAAGATAAAAAAATTGCCTTTAACGTACGTTGACTTTCCCCAATAGTGTTTGGTACATCTTACTTAAAAACGAATACTCATTTAAGTTTTAAGTGAAAATTCGTCTAAATGTTGAAAAAGTTTTAAATGGAAGATAATTACTTAAGTTTAAAGAATAAAAAGTCAAATGCTGCATTATGCAATTTATTCATTAAATTACTTAATATATTTATTTTCCATTCCTTACTGCTTATTATGGTATTTATTTCATGAAGAAATACATAATTAAATCTTAATGTAAATAACTGTCTCTTTAATTTTATATATTTATTTTGTTCTATAATATATAATTTATGTTTTATAACTTATGATGATCTTAAAATTGGATGGTTTTCAATAATTACTTAGAAAATCAATAAAAAAAAAACTTTAAAATATTATTTTTCTCTATATTTAAATATAAATATTGAGAAATAATATTTTTGCATTAGTTGATATTTTTATACTTCATAAGAATTTTCATTTTTTATTTTTATAAAGACAAAGAGTATATATATATATATTCCATTATTGTTTATCAGATGACGAGTACCTTAATTGGGGAAGGAAGAAGTTCTTAATGAATATTTAAAGATTTATTTACAATTAGGATTTTTATAGACATCTTTTAGCTAGCTCTTTCATAGCGAGCTCCTTCACACACACTCTCTCTTTTTCAATTACATATACATATCTCTTCAAGTGATATATTAACTACTGCCATCTAGTGGCCACTCATTATTTTTTAAGTATATTACAGCTTAATGTTAACAATATATATAAATAAATATATATATATATATATATATATATATATATCTTAAGTAATGAAAATCATTCTTCTAAACCTAGTAATATATTATAAAATCTTTATTATATAAAATCAAAAGCCTTAGAAATAATTTGTTCTTATTTTATATTAGCTAACTTTGAATTTAGCCATTTTTCTATTTTATTTGTTTATATAAGAAGAATACCTAGATATTTAAAACTATTTTAACAATCAATTAATTAATTAAAACTTAGTTATTTTAACATTATGTGACTACATATAGAATTAAATACTATAAACAAAGCTGTCTAGAAATATTTATATTGATGCATTATATAAGTTTAAATTATGAAACTCTGTGTGCTTTTTAGCCATATATAACCTATTTAATATTCACTGATTAAAACTACAATGGAAAAATTATTAAAATTATAAATATTGCACGAATATGAGATTTTATAAGAAATATTTTACTTCGATTTCAATTAAGTCTTCATTCTCAAATGCACTTCCCTGTTCCGCCATTACTTTTCTACTTGAACATATTGCTTGCACAGTTGCGAAAATTCTAAACAGAAATAACACTCTCACTCTACTATTTTTTTTTTTTTGAAAAAAACATTACATTTTGTAATCACTACATTTTTCCTTTATTTTTTGCTTTATTTAAATTTCTGTAAAATATGTAGCGGTATCTAAAATTACTTTAAAGAATTTTTCATAACGTCATAGTGTTCCTACGTACCAAGAGATGGCGCTGTTTTATTTTCTCTTGTATTTTACCTCTTTACATGTTTATGTGCTTGTTTTTGTTTCGGAATAAACTTTCGTCCCATATACTGGTGCTCGTTATTTTGTCCATTGTATTCTAAGTTTGGAGTTTGTAATTTATAGAAGAAATATTTAATTATTTCTGGCACTTATCCAAATTTCAAATAAATACCAGTTAAGGAAGAGTTGCAAAACCATACAAAATGTAAGTTAGAACTTAAGTGATAAAAACTTATATAATGCTTAAGAGTTGAAAGAGCAATGAACTCGACAGATTCAATGTTTCTTTCTCGAACAAATATTATCATTTTTAAATGAAGAAAGAAGCTTTGGCTAAATAAAAGATTCACATTCTTTTTAATTTTAATTACAAGGTCTACATTTCAACACTATAAAAGAAGATACAACTATTATACAATCAACACAACTCTCTCCGCCTTGTGCAAAAATATGAACGTTTTTAAAATAATTATAATTAAAAAAAATTAACTGCTAGTAATAATTACTGCAATGTGAAGGTAACTAATCCAGGAGAATGCATCAGAAGTAAATAAATATTTCATAGAAGTTTTCGTAAATACGAGCGAAACATGAACAAATTAACCTTTGAAAGTTATTACCCAATCGGATTTAGCAAATGATAAAAAAAATGAGTTTTATTCTATTTCGTCAGCGCAAATCTCGCCGTGTTGTCGTTTCTGGTGACAACTCACAGAAAGCGTTTGGCGTTTTAATGACATAACAAGAAATAATAACTGTTAGTTGAAAAAAATTATTTTGAAAGGATTCATATTTTTTCACATTATTTAAAATAAGGCAAAAAATTAAAAATAGTTAGGTAAAAGCAGTAATTTTTTATATTTCATTTCACTTGGGAATAACATTTGGTGATATCACCAGCACCGGCGAAACAGAAAAGAACCCAAAAATGATGTTATTTATGAAATTACCATAAAAAGTTTACTTTTTTTTTTCTCAAAACAGTTGTCTTTGTCATATATAAAATTATAATGTTTTAAACGGTTGTCAGCAATTATACATTTAAATATCACAAATACTTTTAAAGTTTTAAATAAAAATCAAAACTTAACTTGAACTAAATAATCTTAAAATTATATGTTCAGTATAATTTCCTCTCTATTTTTTTCACAAACCAACAATAATTTTTTAAATTTTAATTTACCTGAAAGGAAATGAAAAATTATTTAGTAACAATGCTTTTTGAAAAACTGATTTATTTGGAAATCATCTATACTGATTGTTTACAATTTTGACTAAAAATTTATTTTTAAAAACTATCTATTTAGTGGCAGCGATTATACTTCAAAGCGAAAATTCAAAGGAATAATTTTATATAGATGAATTATTTTATGTTATCTCAATATTTACTTACAACCTTTCACAAGATAGAAATATATTTTTTCAATAATAAAAGTTATATTGGTAGCTTCTAAAAAATACATGCAACCTCGTAGTCATATCATTCTCACTTAACTTTGGAATATCTACAGTTATATCATAAAAAGATGTCTTGGTAAATAAGAGAGTATGTTTTACAAGACTATTTTGGAGAAATATAATTCTTTTCGGGAAATTCTTTGTTTCATTCAGCAAAACTGATAACACTTCACCTATTTCGAGATGAAAGAAACTGCAAACAGATTTCCTGCGTATTGAATCATTGACTCATTTAGCTATCTTTATAAATAATTTCACTTTTAATGATTACTTTAAGGAAGTTTTTAAACTATAACATTGCCTATGGAGCTTACACGGATAGACTTTGTACCCTAGTAAAATAGATCTAAACCATATAATGATCGGATGTCCCAAGTTTTTGAGTTATTAATAGCTTTGAGAGAACTGTAAGGTCTCTAAATGTTTTAATAATAGGCTGTAATTGGCATATGTTTGATCGATAACTTAAATCATTGAACATCTCTGAACTTCCAAATCATTCGTAATTTTTTGGAAGAATTCAACACAGCAAAACATCGGCTTATTGACTTCTTAACTTACCCAGTATTTGCTGACTGATATCGTCGTCAGGAATTATTTCAACAGCTAGAGAAGGACTATCTTTTAACGATATATTGGATATAAAATTAGATGTATATGTATTAAAGTAAGAAAGTTTCACTGATAAATATAGTGGTTTGCAAAAGTTAGGCAATAAATAGGAATAAATTGGCTATAAGTAGTTGAAAAACTTGAAATTTGGTTATATTACAAATAAAAAGAAATTATAGAATAGACATGTGAAAAAAGTGGCTCTGCACTTGCTTACATAAATATCATAGAGCTTAAAATATCAGTTAAAGAGAGTATGGCTGCTCAATAACCAGCTGTTCATTAAACAATTTCGAGATAGTCAAAGTGTAAAGGAAATTTAGTGCAATATTTGTCAGTGGAATTGCGTTATAATGTCAAAGATTGATTTGAAGTAGGTCAGCGACAGTGTTTTGTAGCAAGCTGGCAAAACGTTAAACATTCTCTGATGAACCAACTGTGAATCTTTTTCTTATTTCGTAATGAAAACTAGCAATTTTCAAAAATCTTTATTAAATTTTCTTACTTTGAAGGGATATAATGACTGAATTTTGAATAAAATTATCAAAAAATGTTTTTAAAGGAAACATTTAAAACAGACATTCATTTTTGTATGTACTGGTATACTTTATTGTTAAATAGGCTTTATTTGGTTCAGTTTATTACTCTTTAATCAATGGTTTGCACACCAAGAATAAATTGGCCGTGCCTTCTGGTTTAAAGTGGATTCAAAATCGTTATAAACATCTGCGCCAGAGGTAGCAGTTAAATCATTATTTCATTGTGTCAAAAAAAAATGATTGAATATTTGAAAAAGATATTTCATTGCTAGTTATTCTATGGTCACGTAAATGAATGAAGTATGCATCAAATTCAAGGAGGAATTAAATGGCAATTACATCTGGCGATATTCTGGAGAAGCAATCTCTCTCTCTCTCTTAAGGGAAAAGTATCATTCATTAAAAAAAATTGTTCAGTAAGCATAGATATTCTTATTAAAAAAACACAATTTAAGACTAACAATTTAAGTTCAATAGTTGCCCTTTGTCTTTGATGGAAGTTTTTCTAGAATAGATCGATAGAGTTAATCAAAAATCCCTACAAAAGTGAGAAGTTAAAGAGCTCAAATAAAACACAGAGGACAATGAATTTCCTGGAACTCACAAGGATGTCTTGGAATAATCATCAGTATCTTTTATATTTATGTGAACATCAGCGTAACATGGAAAAATAAACGAGAAATTTTACCTTTTACAAATATTTTGAGCTCTATTTATCTGTAAAAATGTAAAATTTATAAAAAAGTTTACTTGATTTGAAAAGAGAGTCTCTCTTTCAATATATATATTAATAATAATATATAATATTAATCTTTATCATAAGATGCCCATACAAGGAATATGATAATGAATGTACTTATTTTCTTTGTTTTACAATTTTGTAAATAAAATTCTTGGCGATAGATTTAGAATTTACATCTTAACATTTATCTCAAATGCCAAATCTTAATCCATAAATGTATGAAATAAAAATTTACATCAAGCTAGGCTCACTTTGTTGAGTTGTAAAACAAGGACTTTCAAAACATAAACACTTGAGTTCGATCCCAGCAATATTGAACAATGGGAGATGGACCTTAATGGTCTTTGGTCATTAGACTGTAAACTACGTAGTGGATAGTCTAATGATCAAAGGCCGTTGTAAAGCAATTTAGCATCCGCATAGGTTGCTTTCCATGAGAGCATTTCATAGGTAGTGGGCCGCATTCATGTGTCGCAAGGGAGGAAACCCGGAAAACTCTCACGAACTTACCCCTACAGGCTGCTACACTTCAGCCTTCTGTATGTACGTAGGATTGGGTGGTTTTTCTGGGTTTTCTCCCTATAAACGTGTGAATACATCTGATTATATAACTATAAAAAGGAACACTCAGAATGCAATTTATAAGGTGAACATTAAAATGTCTCAAAACAATCTTATCTGCGCATTGCTTGATCTCAAACTACATTAAGTTTAAGTTCACCTGACTTAATGGTAGAACCAGAGAGAAAATTCTCGGATCCAACGATAACCACAAGAAGGTTTTGAGTTCGATATCAGCAAATATAATATCAACGGGAAATGTGATGCGCTCTTGTTTTCTGTGTGTCCGTCTCTCTGTGTGAGTGCTTAGAAGTTTTTTTTTTTCCCTTAAGGATACGTGAATATAATTCACCATCTATGACACACGGTGGGTGTTCAACCATCTTACATCTGCTTACGATTTTTAGGCTGTTCACTATTGGTCTTCAGCATCTCTAAGAAAAAGGAATCCAAACCCAAAGAATACTCCGAAGAATATTCTTTGGGTTTCGACCTACACTGGTTACCAAAAATTGAAGAAAAATCACAAAAATAGAGATAACTTTCCCAAAAATAAGCTGAACAATATGCAAAATAATGACGCTTCTTCGGAATTCGCCATTTGCGAGAAGCATAAAAATAGATGCATCGGAGCTAGGAGGTAAATATAGTCGCAGTGTATTTGAATTTAAAAATCTGGTATAGCGAAATTGAAACAATGACCTCCAACCATCATTTGACCCAACAATTTCGATCGAGAGTTATTGGGAAACTGCACCCAAGGCAAAGTTCGAAAAAGGGACTAGATGGCTGAATGTGAGTCCGTCTGTGATTCATAGACTTTGGCAACAATTTCTAACTACGAATTCGGCATCCCGAAGGTTTAGTCAAGGACGACTAGACACTACCACGAATGCTGATGATCGATATTTGTCATTATGTACAAGAAGGAATAGAACCGCAATTCTAGCTGAACTCAGATACTTCCTCACTTCAAACTCCGGAAGGTGGGTATCCAGATTAATCGTGCGTCGATGGCTTCACAAACGTGATCCTTATGCGAGGCGAGCAGTCGTTTGCCTCCCGCTCATTTTACTCCATAGACGGGAAAGTTTAAGTAAATATGTATAAACATGTCCACGCGTGATCAAAGGAGGACTGTTCTCTTTTCAGATGAATCCAGGTTTAACCTCGGAAGTGATAGTAGGCACATTTTCATATGGAGAGAACGTGGAACTCGTTTCTTTCATCAAACATCCTTGAAAGAGATGCATCAGACAGCGTCTGTGTTTGGGAATGTATTTCTTTGGGTGGACGTGCAACCACCATGTCTTTAACCATGGAAATATTAATGCTTACACCTTAGAGAATCTAAATGGTTTTATATGCTCTTATGCCGGGGCAATTGGAGATGCTTTCGTTCTACAGGATGATAATGCGAGACCACACAGGGCTTACATTTTGGATGCTTATCTTGAGCAGGAAACAGTTGAGTGCATGTTGTGACCAGCTGAATCACCGGATCTTAACCCAATCAAGTATGTTTGTACGCTCTAAGATGACGTGGCTATGACTAGAACTATATAAAACTTTGAACATATCTTACCAAATATTGATACAATTTTAAAGGAATAAAAGTAGACACATTTTTTTAAATTTCTAGTTTATTGTACTTTTATGAAAATATTAAGAAATTAGCATTTATGTGACATTGATATAAGCGTAATTTTAATATTATGAAAATTCTATAAAACTATTTTTTTATTTTATTTTTCACAAGACAAAATCAATATCTTAAAGAATATGAAATTATTTTCACTTCATATTTTATTATTTTTATATTTCAATAAAAAGTTCAATTTTATAAAATGTACTCTCCCTGAATAAATAAAAACAAATTATTATTATTAATTTAAAATTAACTATTAATAAATAAAATAAAACTAATTAATAAAAAAAGTTAAAATTTTTCAAACTGTAAAACTATATTTGTTGCCACTGAAAAGCATTCTAAAAATATTTCAGTTTAATCTATAAGCTTAAAAATTAAAAATATAGGTAAAAAAATACATTAGCAAATGTATCGAAGACTAAATTTTTAATCATTAACTTTTATATATAATCAAATATTTTTAATTAATCAAACAAATTATATGTATTTTTAAATAAGGAAATATATATATAATTCATAAACACTCACACACATATAAATAATTATTTTCATAAATAATTAAAATATTTATAAAGATTTAGTAAAATTATTTTTAGTAAAACTGCATACTTATGATGAATTTGTAACCATTCATTTGAATTGATTACAAATCATTCTTATTTAAGTATATTTCTTGAATAGCTGCAAACAGCCATTAAATTAATTTACTTTCAGGAATAGTGCATACAATAAAATTGTATATTGTAGACCAGAGATAATGTTTAAGCATACATTTTAATCCATTATCAAACATTTTTATTAATCCCAACAATGCTTTAATCGTATTCTTCAAACTATAAATAGCTATCAAAATAATTTACCTTTAGAAAAAGCAATATGACACTCATAAAATGGTGATGGAGACCAAAAGACGTTATCCTCCTTTGCCTTTTCTCTCCGGAGGAAGGAATTTTGAAAACCATTTTTTAGTGGTGATGAGTCCCCAGGTTGCAATCCTCCCCAGTTGCCGTGCGAGCACACTCAACCCTAGTCCATCGAAAAGTTCTGCACTTTCCAAATATTTAATTCTCCGGATTTAACAAAAGCATCAGCAAACAATCGGATTCAGATATCGGGCACTTATTAAAGAGTAAGCCGCATTGATCATCTATTTCTTTTATTTATTGTCTTTGATAACCGCTACTTTGATCTTGATAGGACGGTTGCTGTCTTGAAACGAGACTCCGAGCGTTATCAAATGTGAAAGAAGACAAGTGGACTCAGATGTAATTATGTTTTGAGCTCATATAAAACCAATAAAGTTTTAAACTGTTATTGATTGATGGTTATCGATTCCGATATTAAGGTCTTTATGGAGTACATGTTAGTGGATTATCTTACCCACAATATAGTTTTGAAAATTTTCTTCTTAAAAAGTCTAATTAATGTGAAAAACTCAGTGGGGGTTTTTTTTTTTTTTTTTTTCATGGAAAAGGTATACACTTTATCAAGGAAATTTCTTTCGTGGAGATAACGTAGTGAAATAATTTTATTAAGTTTGCTTTAAAGTAATAAAGTTGCTTCCGGTCCGATAAAAGTTAAGAAAACTTTGAGAGCGCATAAGAAATTTGTAGAAAATGGGTGATCGTTCTAAAAATATACTTAATAATATTTTAAATCATGAATGAAGGAGTTAGGGTTTGTATTTTCTTCTTCTACATCACATTGTATCTGTCTCATGAAATGTAATCCTAAAAAATGTATCTGATATTTTTCTCAGGCTTAGTTGGGAAAACTTCCAAATCTATTAATGTCCATATCGTTAAACTTAACCGAAAATATTTATTTTTTTCCTGATTGCAAATTGAAACAATATTATTAACTTTAGTCTTTAATGAATAAGGTTGTTCTCCATTCGATAAAAAAGAATTTAACTTTTATTGCGTATAAGAACATTGTAAAAAATACATGATAGTTTTAAAATATACTCAAATTATTTTGAGGAATTATAGGAATTATTATTAATGTTTAAATGCATGATTAACATTAAATTTACATCAGAAAATTCAAATCTAAATAAAAGGTTTTAGGACTTTTCAGGAACAGTTGGAAAAAATTTCAAACCTATTAGCGTCCATGCCATTTCACATTAAAAATAAACCAGATATCAAAACAAAATAGTAATTCTAATTTCATTCACTAATCTGTAATTTAAAATTGCCATATATTTATCCAAATTGTTATATTTCTAAATTTTACTGACAATTCGTTATTTAAATCTTAATGTCTTTCTGAATCTCACTTTAAAAACCAATGCATGATATTATTTATATATTTTTCCAATACTTTCTTTTGGCGCAGCATATCCTTTTTTTGGACGTTGCGCCATAAAACCCAACCAACCAACCAATACTTTCTTTGTAAGATTATGTTTGAACACAACGAGCTGTAATAACACCATTAATATTTAGAGAATAAAATAACTATACTTCATTGTATCTACGAAATCAAGCACTGCTAACATAAAGAAGGGTATCGAGTCACATTGTTGGAGATGGAATTTGTTATTTAATCCTGGTCTTTAATCATTTACAAAAATGAAAAATCCATTGTTTATTTAAGAGTTTTAACGTATATATATATAGACGTCTAAGATTATGCTTAGGACAAAACCTTTTTTTTGGGTAACCATATTATATTGGTAGGAACTAAAATAAGTACTCAACTTTAAGTTTTGTTAATGATGCAGCAAATATAATTTATATCGAAATGCATTCTTAATAATAATTTTTTTCTTCCATAAATTCTACAATGCAATGACTAGTAGAAGTCTAACATAACATTTCAATACGCATAATTAAAATTTTTTAAATTATGTAATGTTAAGACAGACTTTTGCATATAGAAATTCATAAATTAAGGTATGCTATCTATTAAAAACATAAAAATATTTTATCATACATTTTTATCAAGCATAAATATATTGACAATAAAACTAAAAATAATTGCTCAGTGTTGCGGCTCAGTTGTATACGATAGAAAATGATATTAACGTGTTTGAGCTTAAAAAGTGTGCGTTCACACCACCCATCCAATGAAAGCTTACATGTGTTCAATGGAACAGAAGTTGGGTAATGCTGTTAATCAAGGAAGGATTTTATTTCTCTCCCAGTTAATAAAAGAGTTTGATGTGCGATGGAAGAACAAGTATTATCTTGCTGGAATCCGCATAAATAGTTTTGTCTCTGTTGTTTTATTTTGTCTATAAAATTACCCATAATGTATACGCATTACGGGTGATTATACAATATGGATTAATCGATATCCGTTAATAATGCATCCGAAATCATGAAATCCAGAACTGGTCTTATTTGACAATCCATGATATTAATTGGCAGATAACATTTCCTGAATAACCTCCGTTTTATCAATATACATCTTTCGTCTAAGAGCAAAAAAGAATTTTTAGGAATCAGTTTTTAACGCCATTTGTTGGCCTAATTTCAATAACGATGATAACAAGTTATATTTGTAAAAAAAGCTTAAAATTACTAGTGACTGAATTCCTACATAGCTCCTGGAGTTTATTGTAAAAGGATTAGTAGGGAACAGAGGTTTGAATGTTAAATGGGGGGGGGGGGGCAATAATTATTGTATGCATATATGTATAGTCCTTCTATCTTAAGATTGAGGAACTATACATAAAAATGTTTCTGTGTGACTGCTCTGTCTGTGAATTTAAATTTTTTTTATTTCACGTCAATTCAACTTATAATTCTCGGAATACATACATAGTACTTTGGGAATGCAGTATATAAAGCTGTTGTCCAAAATAACTCATACTTTTCTGTTGTTATGTTGTAGGCTCCGTATAGCCAGTCTACATGTTATTTGTTACTTGTATTTATTTATATGGTCCACAATCACTTAGTTGAATTTAATATAGACTAGAACAGTTAAAACATGATTGGTAACTAAGTGCCTTACAAAATAAATTGTGTTGCTTCATAATATGGTCACATCTCGTCTTTTTTTCATCCCAATTTCTATATTTTTATTACTGCAATCCGTTGTTGATGATATATTCTTAATAAATATGACAGATGACGTCTTCTTTTCAGTCAAAATCATAGTATTATGTACATAGACATGCATGTAAATTTAGTTATTATCATATATTTCTAACAAAAAAACCGATTTTGAAATTTTCCATGGCTATATATATTTTATTATAGGGAAGAAGTTTGTAGTTATATGATGTGTGTTTAAAATTTGAGGATATATCCTGTGAATATTGACAAGAGTGCCATATAATAGATAAATTCTGTATAATACAAAAGAAAAAAAATTGATACAGAAGGGGGTATACCCTTAGCAATTCTCATACACACTTTACCAAAAAATTCACAGATTTCGTTATGCATGGCGAAAATTTTGACTTTTCAAAATGATCTTTATTTGAACTACTGCTCATGGCCGCAGTGACCTGGTTGGTTAAGACGTAGTTCTCGTTACCGGAAGGCAGTGAGTTTGAATTCCGGCTTATACGAAGATCCGTCGTATTCACTAATGACGATTGGGGCACGTAAAACATGTCGTAGTTGCAATGTTCTCCGTGTTCCCATTCCAAATGAATACTTCTGGGATGGTTGGAGCCAGGCTGTGGATTTGGTTAATGCCTAGAGATGGCGCTCTTGTTCCTCTGTTTTTTCTTATATATAGAAGGCGCTCGTTTATAGTAATTAGTACGGATGAGTAAAACAGTTCGTAGTAAAATTGCAAAATAATACATTAGGTTATTAAGGGTAAACTAATTTTTTTTACCAGAATACTTTTTCTTTATAAATAAAATATTATTAGAGAGAATCATTTAGGATGCACTGTTCTTATTTTGTACTTATATAAGAAATACGTGCAAAATAAAATTTATTCGTAAAAACAAACCTTCTTTCCTTTTATTGATTGCATTTCTCCATGCAATTTTCTAAAGCTCAAACCATGTCTTTAAATTTTTTTGATGCTTTGAAATCTTTTGTGTTCAGCTTCACAGCAAACACTTGGATTTCCCTTTAATGTTAGCTCATTCCTTCTTACATTAAAGAAGAAGAAAGAACAGGAATGTTTATTCCTCTCATTTTTCTCAGCCAAGTAAACTAAGCTTTTTAAAATTGTCAAGAGGCTGTTCTTTAGAATTCTTTATTTTTTGACAACTTTGTCTTCATTATTTTTTTTTATTTATTTTTTTTAGAATTTTCTTTCTTACTTCAACTATAAACATTTCTTCAACTGCGACAAATCCTGTATGGAATCGTTCCAATCTCTCTTGACAAAAACTTCATATACTGAGTTTTTCAAATGAAAGAAAATCAACTACTTAACAAGAGATCACAAACATTTAAAGTTTTTCCCTTTTCTATGTTCTAATGTAAGACTAGGTGAGAATTTTTTTCTTCTCTCTTTCTGTGTCCTTACATGCTTTAAACACACAGCTGTTGAATTCATAAGCAAAGTTCTGTCCAATCAAATGTCTGATATAAGTGCGTCTTCGACTATTGTTCCCACAATATCTGATATGTTTGCACATGTCCCGTCGTCCCTTCGTTGTTCAAGAATGAACCACTCTCATGCATAATAAAGGAATCAAATAAAAAAATTGAAAAATATCAGATCATGAAAAATAAAAGAAAAATGAGAAAGAAACTATTTGTCAGAATCGAAAGTTCGCAAAAAAGAGATTTTCAAAATTTTAGTTCATGAATGGGAGTTAAAATTATCATTGTATATATGGTGTCAGAGTAGAAACTAGCCAGTGCAGTGGTTGTGTTTTATATTACTATTATCTATTTCTCCCCAATATATAGTATTCTAGATTATATCAATTAAGAGAATCGCGATCTACCTATTAAACTAAGCGTGAAGTCGCCAAATGTACAACGATTTTTTTAAGGTACGAATAAACATTACGTTATAGACATTTTCTTAAAATATTTGGTAATAATTTATCTTTTGTTTTCTGTAACACAAGTTTTCCATAATGCAGAAGCCTAAGAAAAAAATGAAAAAATATTTCATAATAATTTTTAACTTTATCATACATGAACATTTCAATCAAACATGACTTGAAATTTTTGGGATAAACTTTTGATTTTAATTGCGGATAAGAAAGTAAAAAAAAAAATGATCTATATTTTTGGCGATTGAAATTTCTTTATAAATTATTTGCATCTTCTTTAACAGAATTTATTTCTGAACGTAAATTTCTATGCATGTGTAATTTTTGATATGAATTTCATTCGTTGTAGTTCCAACAATCACCGTCAGAGGTCGTTTCTTTTTCGGCTAAAGTTTTTAAATATGCTGTTCATAATTCACGGTGTTTTAAAAGATTATGTTTCACTTTAATCTCGAGCTTATTAATAAATACTTGCATTAAAATTTAAATTCAAATTATAATATTTTGCAGTCAGATTAGATCAATTACATTTCTTAGAAGCATACATTAAATTTAAACTGTCTCAGTCAAATTCAAAATTATTTCAAAGCTATATTTGAAAGCATGAATAATCAAGAATTTAAGGTAGTTTATAAAGCACTTAAGCCTTCAGATAACAAGAAATTTGAAAAATTAAATGACCCTATCGCTCAAAGCAGTATACCCAAGAAACCGATACCATGTCATGACAGTGATTCAGATTCTAGTATAGAGAGGGGTGTGATTGGGATTGACATAAACATGGCACCCTGCGATCCTGAATCGGCAAAATGGAAGAAGATTCACATGTACCAAGAAAGAGCCCGGCGGAGGGAAGCTAGGTTGAGGCGTGAAAGAAAGGAAGGAAAACCTAAGAAGCGCCGTAAATCTAAAAGCAAAAAGAAATCTTCGGGTGGCAGCAAGAGCTCTTCAAGTTCCTCAAGAGGAGCTTCAAAACGTGTAAGAAAAAAGACTTCTAAAAAGAAAAAAGCTTCCCCTGGTAAAAAGAAACGAAAAAGCCGTAAATCAAAAAAATGAATTCGTCGAGCAGTATTTATAAATTAAAAAAATAATAAAATCAAATCAATAAGAAAAGTAAACTTTTTCTCATGTGAATCTTAATTCTGAATTAAAATGCATATATTTTAAATAACGAAAATGAACGTCCTTAACCAGATGTATTTTTAAAACTAGAAGATCTAGTTTTAAAAGACTAGACTCACAAGAACCCATTATTTAACAAACTATATTTAATATGTTTATTGTAATAAAATAAATGCCTTCGCTTATTCCCCCACATTTACTTTTGGTGACATCAAAATTCCAATACTGCATCTATCACCGAAATCTTTTTAAAACTGTTTAATGCATTTTTTTATAAGCAGATACATTTTTATGATACATCATTATCCTATTATTATCACCGTCGTAAAATATTGTCATCATCTGATTGAGATTAGAGCAAATGTATTATAGTTGTTAAAGTTCCAAGGCAGGTATTCAAAAAATGTTGTAAATGCATCTACTTTTAGAAAAAATAAGTGAAAGAAAGAAATATGAGACCATGCTACATGTTATTTTAAGGGAAGAAATTAATGCAAATCTATAAATCTTTAGTAATAAAATAATTTATGGAACTACTGTGATATACCCCCGCCCAAATCGGAAATTTGGCGACTTTTTTTCCCTCGCCTACCATAATACCTGTTTTGGGCGCCTTTTTTCCTCGCCAAGTTGGATTCTCGATAAATACAAATAATTAATACATAAACAACTTTTAAAAAAAATCAGAAAATGTTACAAAATACGAGAAAATACTAAATTTGTCAACAGCAAAAACCAAAAAGATGAAAAAACCTAAATTGGTAACACCAAAATAAGAAACAGCAACCCTAAAAAGTCCGTAGGAAGTGCCAGATTTGGCGCGTAATTTTTGGGGGTATATCAAAGTTGTTCCTAATTTATTATACAGTAAATATGTTTTATTAGTTGCATTTATATTCATTGCATTTCAACAGTTTTTTTAAGATGTTAAAATTATACTTTAAGGTGCCTATTGGCGAACTTGGCAATTTTTTTGGCGCCATTCCGGTTCGCACCAATTTCAGTGCAAACTGGTATGGTGAGCAAAATATAATGAAATTGCAATGAAGACAATATAAGCAAACTTAACAAACCAAATAAATTACATTTTGAATCAGAACAAAAATGAAAGGAGTAAGCCTAGAAAGGGGAAAAAAATCGACTTACTTTATTTAGCTTCATTATCTGCACTTTCCGGTACACAAAATTCTTTAATGGCTGTTAAATATTCTTTAAATTTATCTTGAGTTGAATCTGTGTACATCCATCGCTACATAAATTCAGCAAAATAGGAATGCCAGATTGGAGATGACATTTTTTTCTAAATGTCATCACTTTTACTTCCAGCAGTCGGTTATTGTTCGGGTAAGATATTTTGTTGAATTACATTCAACAAAGTTTCTTTCATACGATCTGCAACAACTTCAAAAAAACACCTTCTATTCTCTCTTTCAACACCACCGAACAAGCATTTTTTTACAACCCGCTTATCCATATAGTAGTTTCGTTTACCAAATTTGCATTCGTCAATTTCTACAGTCATGCCAGGTGCCCCATTAATTCCATGCTTTTGCGTACATATATCCACACAAACATCCCTACAAAAATTCTTCCAATCCACAATATTTTTATCATTATTAATATAGAGTTCCGTTTTAATAATTTCGCTATTAGCTTCATATACCCACATCCACGTAAAAATTAAAACTTCTATCATATTCAAAAGAATATCCTCAAACCACGATCCCTTTATAATGGATGGTTTAATGTGGTGAGCAGTTGAAACTTTCACACGACAATTCCATTCAAAGCCGTCTGATCGATCTATACGTTCGACCAGACATATCTTTCGCACAAACTGGGCATTTATAGCGATTACTAATTAAACCTTCATTCATACACCAATCAATCACTGCTTTTTTCCATTGTTACGCAAATCGTTCAGATACTTAAGATTTATTTTTCTTATTGAAGCCATTTTAGAAGTTCCTACAAAGTCCGTTGAGCATTAAAAAATAAATCAATGTCCATTGGATTATCAAAATTCTAAAAACGATAAGCCAATCAGGGCCTCGACTGAATCTAAACCAATCAGAACACGATTCGATTTTGCCCAGTTTGGCGATCAATCACCATCACAACTTGGCGAGAATCAAAGTTGCACCCTGAAGTATAGTCTAATCAAATGCAGATTTCGTTATCTAATTAGATAACAAGCTGGTATAGCTTTTGTTATATTTGAAGCTTGTAATCTTACTATAAATTCTATGGCTTTGCGCAAATGGACAGTCCCCGAGTAAGACTTCCTGCATTGTTTACAGTTGGTAGATCGTTTGGCGGGATCTCTTATAATGTTATTTATAAAATATACTGTAGTTAAGTCAAACATAAGGCTGATATTGGCTATTTCAAAAAGTCATTGGCGTATATTTATTATTAAGCCTCCCACTAAATTGTAAATTGAAGTTTTGGAACAACTTTGATATATCCCCCCAAAAATTACGCGCCAAATCTGGCACTGGCCTACGGACTTTTTAGGGTTGCTGTTTCTTATTTTGGTGTTACCAGTTTAGGTTTTTTCAGCTTTTAGGTATTTGCTGTTGCCAAATTTAGTATTTTCTTGTATTTTGTACCATTTTCTGAGTTTTTTTTTTTTTTTTTTTTTTAAATTGTATTTTTTAAAAATTGTATTATTAATTATTTGTATTTAGCGAGAATCCATCTTGGCAAATGAAAAAAGGCGCCAAAACCAGGTATTATGGTTGTTGAGGGAAAAAAAGTCGCAAATTTCCGATTTGGGGGGGGTATATCAAAGCAGTTCCGAAGTTTTCACATTGTTTACACTAAATTGAATAATTACTCCCACTAAATTACTAAATTACTCCCACTAAATTGAATAATTGCATTGTTTACAGTAGGTAGATCGTTTGGCGAGATCTCTTATATTGTTATTTATAAAATATACTGTAGTTAAGTCAAACATAAAGCTGATATTGGATATTTCGAAAAGTCATTGGCACATATTTATTATTGAGCCTCCCACTAAATTGAATTTTTTTATTATTTCAGAACACTAACAACATGAAATGTAATTCATTGTTTCTAATCTCTTGAAATTTATTATTTCTAAAAATTTCCTTCCTCTCACAAGATATTAATGCAAGCAACTTTTTCACAATTTAAATTTTGTAATGTTACAATAAAAATATTTTCTGATTAGAAAAATTGTATTAGTATTTCATTTGGCATCAATTTATAGTAAAAAGAAAAATCGATATATATATATATATATATATATATATATATATATATATATTGTCACATAATTTATTAAAATTGCCTTTTATGTTTATTACAGATTTTATTTATCGATTAGTTCACACACACGCTCTCTCTCTCTATATATATATATATTGCCCAAATTTTCAGTTTTAATAAAATATTATTTAATTATACACTCAAGTTTAAATGCATTTTTTTTTAACTTATAGTGGATGACGCTTGATGTTAATACTGTTTTTCGAATATTAATTCATTAATTAAATTTAATTTAAATTTTACATGGACGAATAATGCATTATTGTGCAATGGTGCCATCTGTTATAATCCATAATTACTAAGTCTCTCTTTATATTACTTACATTCATAATTTTTTTCCTTATCATGTAAATGATTGTATTACTTCATTTGAAGATTCAACTTTGTGGTTTTGAAATAAATTAGTGAGAGACGGAAAGTGTGCATGTTAAAGAGAGAGAGAATTTTTCTAACTTAAAAAAGGAATGAAAATTATTTACAAGAGGCTGCAATATTTTGAAATAAGACAAGTTAACTTGCAATACCAAAATTGGAAGAGCATTGCCTTAGAATCTTAATGTTTTTCAGATCGAATCTCACTGAAACATAAAAACAATATATAAACAAAGTAAACAAATTTTAGATTAACGATATTGGGGCCATATTGTCACAAACGGACAACATGAAATTTAATAAAAAAGTATCTAAAATAGAATTTTTCTTTGTTGACCTAAGTAGAAATTTTACATTAAAATTATTTTTATATATTACTTGTTTTTAATCCTTAAAAGCATGTGCTTCAAACACTAATTGTAGGACACGTGTGTTGAACTAATTTTATTTTTCTATCTTGTCGCTCGTCTAGCTGGTGTGAACCATTTTATCGGTACACTATGATTTGAATTAATTTACTAGAATATTTATTGATATTTAATAAATTAATTTTATGGTTCTTATTGTTTAAAATATTCTAATCTAAATTTTACTATCTATTTGTAATTAAAGATTTTAGAGATTATTTTTCTGTAAAGAATTTATTTCTCTGAAAGAATTTATTTTTTATTTTAATAATTTTATTTAAACCAAAAAATTCCTTTTTTAGAATATTGGATTTGACAATACCTTTATTAAAATCTTTTTGTACCAATCTCCAAATTTAAAATACCTAGCTCCACAAAAAAAACCCATTATAATCTAATCTAAAATTTAATCAAGATATTTAAATTATTCCATAATCAATTATAGGTACAAACCTAACAAGTTTCATGTGTGAAACTTTGAATAAATTAACCCTATGACTTATTTATATGATTAAATGGGACTAAATACAGCTAACCATAACATATTCTTGATATAAAATTTTATCATCTTTTAGATAGATTTCTTACATTCCTCTTCAAATTTCAAATTTAGGTCTCTTCAAATTTCAAGACCAACTCAATGAAAAACCATTAAATTGTAAATCAACAATAGAATTATCAACCACTCAGACTGAATCGAGAAAATTGTTCGAAATATTTTTCTTTAACTAGGTTTCTAATATCCCAAATTCCAAGAATTCATAGATTTGAAGCATAAAATTGACTTGAAAAGGGAGTGAAATCACATAATTTCCGTGTTACAATGCACAATTGTAAAACAATAGGAATAAATGTTACATTTGTAACTATTAGCCACTTATTTTGTCTTTGTATGAACAATAACGTTTTCCGAGTTCCTTATTTTAAAACATATAATTCTATTCAATATTAAATCCTGCAGCAAAAAATTATTAATAATTACAGTTAGACATGAATAGATGTACAAAAATTTTTATTATAATCCTGATGAGGGAAAAAAAAAAGAAAACTATTTATGACCTTCCAAATTCTGCTTCAATAATTGCTACTATAGTAAATATTTGTGCAATACTTTAAGTTATATTTTTATAATTAACCAAATTCTAATTTATTACTCAGTTGCTTTAATTGCATTAAAAGCTTTTTTGTATGTCTATTTAAATGATATTTTTATTGTAAAATTATAAATTGTTTTTTCACCTGAATTTCATTTTAATAGAATGGTGCTATAGTGCTGTCATCTATTATTGATTTGTGTACTTATAAATACGTGATAGGCGAATATTTTTGAATTTTATTTAGCATTGATGAAGTTTAGAATATCATATAAAATGTTGAAGTTAGTTTATTATTAATTTCATTTATTTTATGTTTCTATTGATTTATTTTGATGATAATCTCCCCCAAAATTAGTGATAATAAGGTATATCTTGTAAATTAAAAATTTCTCTTTTAAAATATATATTTATGAGTATAAAAAAAATTAAACTTAACTTTATGTACAATTTTCCTCAAAATTAAAAGTACATAGTGAAACTGAAGTTTACTATACAATAGTTAAGCTTACACATTCTTTTTAAAATTCATATATTTTACATCATTCTCCAGTAAATTTATTTTAAAGTTCAAAATGCCGCAATAATTTTAAACTTTCTTTTTATTATTGTTCAATTATATATTTTGAAACAAAATAACTTAAAAAGATCAATAAAACTGCTTTTTAATATTGAATTTTGAAATCAGTTGATAAATTGTTTTTAAAATATAATAATGAATTTCAATTAATGAATATTAGAATAGTATCGGAGGTTTAGTGCCGCCATCTATTGACAGAAGTAGATAGCCTAAAATGATTAAAAAAAAATCAAATATATTTTTTATTATTTTTCAATTATATTACTTAAATACGAATATAATTTCAAATTTATTATGAAAATTTTAAGATTTTAACATTTTTTAATCATATTTTTTAAAATTTTCCTTCTTTTTTTCCTTTATAGAGTTATTTAAATAATATGTAAGCAAAAAGTTAAAGTATTCATGAATAATTGTGAATAGTTATGATTAATTGAGGGTTATTTATATGATTAATAGATTTAATTACCTAGTGACAAAAAACTGCAGCCTCCAAATCTCTTTAACGCATGTAACTGACTGTATGTTTAATAACTGTTCATATTTTCGCTCAACAGTTCCGAATACCGAATAAAGCTCAGAACAAGGGTCCCCTTCCTTAGTAAAAGTGAAATTTGCGATTCTTTTTCATAAATAGTTTATCAAAAATATGCTGAAAAGTTTTACTGTCACGGTAAAATAAGTAATGAAAAAACAAATCACAATTAACTAACTCTTTTATGTAATGGGGATTTGAACTCTGAAGCTGAATAATGTGATAATAATTCCCTTTATTATTCATTGCGAGATCATTATAAGAATTTTTTTGGGTGGTTACAACTATAGCTCCAAAAATAAAAACAATACTTAGCAGACATCGTATTTGTTCAATTTTTAATTATTTTAATTTCTTATCCTTAAAATAAAAAAAATAATTGAATGCGAGAATGCAAATACTTAACTGTTTAGATATTCAATATTTCACCAAATATTAAAAAAAAATTTTTTTTAAGAAATATCAACTTATAAATCCGTTAAATAATTAGGGAAACAAGTAAATGAACTATAAAAATATTTTAAAATACATGCAAAGCAAACCAAACCGGATGTAGTATTAGAGAATTCGATGTAAGAAAAAGGAAGGAGATATATTACAAAACAACAAGGAAGAAGGCTATGATGCTAAATTACTTTCAAAAGTTCATTTATTTACATACAAAATTTTTGTCTGAAGTAATTTATTTGTATTAAAAATATCAAATTCGATGGATTGTAAATTCGTTTTTATGTTATCAATTGCAGTTGATATCTTATTGTCACGAATGTTCATTTGAATATTTACAGGAAATGCAATTCAAACTAAAGGAGGAAAGATAGCAATTTCAGTTTTGAAATTCATTTTATATCTACTGCAGCTTTTGTAATGATTAAGTCTAGAAATTTTAAGGTCTATTTAACTTGTTTAATGTTAGATTCCTGGAAATATTATTGAAACCGAAAGTTAATATTAGAGATAGTATTGAACTAAAAGCACAAATACACATTAAATTTTTTTTAGATTGGACAACATTCCCAAATTTCGAGGTTGATAACGTAAGTTGTAAACTTGGTCTTCAGAATATATTAATTGATTCATTTGAAGTCGACTATCCTTTCATTGCTTATAAAATTTAAAATTTTGTGTAGCACAAACTACTATGTATCAGTATGTGTATCAGAAAATAACCCTACACACAAATAAAATTTTTATAGTTTAAGATGTTATTATTTATTTATATTGCATAAGCTCTACAGTAGCTTCTGCAAATCAATTAGTTTCAGGAAGTGGAAAGATATAATTACTTATTAAACTCTACATGGTAAAAAAAAAAAAAAAAAATACCGAATAAAGCCTATTGTTTTAAAAAGAAAATTTAAAGAATATTTCCTCTTAAACAATATATTTTTATTAAAAAAAATATATTTTGAAACACCTTTGCTTATTATTTTATATAGCTTTTTTTACCTTCATTAAATCTATTTGCATATATAAACATTATTCTTTAGAAGGCTACTACTGCCAGCTTTCGCAAATTATGGCTTCTAGAAGAAAATGTGTAACTAGTTTACGGTGGGGGAATATTTACATATTTTTAAATAATATTTACTATTTACTTTTTGAAAAATTTTGTAACATAAAATTTAGACTATCTTACTAAGACGTAAGATTGTTTAAAAACAAATCAAATGATGTTTGGAACGCAAGAAAATTATTTTTTAGCAAGGTATTTAGAATATACATATTTATAGAATTTAGAATAGTAAAGTTAGGACTCCTTGCATCTGTGTTCTGAAGTATTTCTGATCTGAAATATATTGGAGAAAACTGCAATAGTTGTTGTGAATAGAAATTTTATTTGCCAAACATTTATTTTAAAATTATATTATTGAAATTGAGTGAAAAAAAAAAGAGTTCTGTACACTGCCTTCTATTTTGAGCTAATCGAGCTATCATCTTAATTTTTTAGCTCAACATTTCATAGATTCAATTGCCGAGGTGGCAATTGAATCTGTGAACGGGGGCATAGATCTTTGTAGTGATTCGTCTTCTACTTAAAACTGTTGGTCTCTTAAGAATAAAAAGTGACCATAGTATGACAATCGAGCTATACTGAATTAACAAACTGAACTTAGACATATTGAGTTTATAGGCAATAGCAAAAAAACTTTGAAAAATTTTGCAACCATGGATATCCTATTTTATACAACGATCTTCTCAAGTAACACCCTTGGTTGTGTTTCTAATAATATTTATTACTTTGTTTGGAAATGAACTGCAAATTTCCTAGAGTAGTATAAATCACCAAAATTTTATTTCTTGATTATGCTTAAAACATTTATCCATAACCATGTTTTAACATGTGTTTTTAAGTAATATATGATGTGAAATTATTCATATTGGATTTCTTTTTTATATACCAACGAATTCTAAAACAGATATACTGTAAATTCCACTACGGTTCTGCAATTATTCGATAAATTCCACAAAATTATGGCAAATTATTTCACAACAATTCTATAAAGAAATCTTCAAACGGATATAAATTTTAAACTATTTATAATGCTCGCATTGAATTTCCTTTCTGAGAAAATATCATTATTTATTATTTTATTCAAGACAGAAAGAGAATAATCAGATTAATCTATAAATTATTTCTGAAAATAGGCAACGAAATTTTTTGAGAAAATATATTTAGTTTTTGTATGCAATTCATCTTTTTACAGTCGTCATTAACTGATTATCATAAAAGGTAAGCTGTGATATGGCACCAAAGCTTTTTGTAAAATTAAACAAACCATTTCTATACGAAGGATTAAAAATTATCCAATTGAAATTACGCGAACGCGTATTTAAATTTTGTAACTAGTACGATATTTATATGAATAAATAAACAAATACGAAATTTACGCAAACTGAAAAACAAATATGGAAAAATCAAAAAATATTTGTCTACAGACATTGAAAGATTCTCGAAGGACCTTCCTTAATCTTACGGAACAAACTCCATTTACCTCTCCTCTTAAAAGGGATTTTGTTCTAAAATGAGTCATTCTACAGAATTCAAAATGCCCTCGGTGAATATTTGAAACATGCTTCTGAATATTTGAACAATTGACCACCAGGACTACTGAAGCTCACGTCCCCAGACACAAAGGAGCTGGACTTTATAAATGAAAGACAGTCTTCATAAATGGTCGGGACCATGTCTTACAGTACATGTAAAATTACGGTGTGCACTCTAGAAGAAAAAACTTTAGCATATTCAAAACTTGAATTTTTAATAAAGTGGCTTTTCTGTAGACGTGATGCTTACGCGCATTTAAGCAATATTTTTCCGTGGTCAACAAAGTGGTGGAGAAATGATTGAAAAATAATAATATTATGAAAATATCTGGATTCATTGAAGCTAAATATTTTTTTCCAGGTGCCAATTTGTAAAACAAAAAATTAGACATAACGACTTGGTAGGCTTAAACTACATTTAGTTTCTAATTTAGATCAGGATTATCTAAGTATTTTTAATTTGAATACTGAAAAATAAAATCAGATTTCAAATTCTTTATATGGCTTATAGTTTCATTGAAATATTTTTGTAAGCGAAATTCAGAGTAAACATAAGTATGTTTATGAACATAAGCATATATTTGATTTCATAACTTTGCTATAACTTTGAAACACTTGTTTTCTAATAAAATAAAAGTATAATAATATTATCATTAATAATAATATCATTAATAATATATCATTATATAATCAAAAATAATTATCACCATTTTCAGCAAATCGAAAGACTTTATGTTGTCAAATATTTTATCTACTTTAATTTTTATTCAAAGTTAAATTTCTCATTCCTAAATAGCATCAATTTACCTTAAAAAAAAAAAAAAAAAAGCGTTTTTTAATTTTGTTACTTAATTCTTTAAATGGTAGAAAAGTAATTTTACTTATTTAAATAATGGATTTCACGTTTTTAATCATTGAATGTTTTACTTACTTTGATTATTTTGCAGTATAATTATCTGAAATAAAAATACTAATAATACAAATCAAGTGATATGCATTGTTGTTATTTTATAAGTTGATTTCATTCCGTAAGTATTGTATGTACACTTTATTAAAATTTCTCAATTAAATACTTTTTGAGAATTAAACATGAAATGTGCTAGTTAATCTTTACATTTAGAATATTTTTCTTCTAAAAAAAATTATATAGATTTTTTACTGAAAAAAATACATAATTTTCACAAATTCGTATAATTACAATAAATTTCTAAAGGAGGAACGATTAAAAGGATTAGCCTTTACTCAAAAAATAAAAATTGGTGTATTTAAAGTAAGATTTAATTTTGTAGTGAATTTTTCATGTTTTTCACTACGAATTATTTATAAAATTCAGCCTGCATTTATCCAAAACACAATGACTAGAAGCTTTCCACTGTTAAGTATCGCTTACAAATATTTTTATATTTGCTTTTTCACCTTTAAATATAGCATTTTCCCTTTTTTCCAGTATAATTTTACAAGCTTTTATTTAATGTAAAATGTAGAAACAATATTTAATTTTCTGAAATTAAAAGATTTTGAACAGTTATTTATATGATCACTCTTTTAGTTCATTCAAAACTTAACAAACACTGTAAAATAAGATATAGGATATAATAACAACTTTATTTTTCTAATATATATTATTCTAAAGATTAAATTTATATTTGGTTGAATATATATACGCAGAGATGAAGACTTAAGCAACATTTTAAATAGAGAACCATGGAACTGCATAAAAGAGCTTCTTCCAATCTGTACTATGAACACATATTTTAGTAGGAGGGTCATATATAAGTTATAAGTTTGCGTATATAAGTTTGAGGAACGAAAACGACACTGGTGACGTTAGCGTACACAAAACACAAGCGGTCAGCGACAGCAGCTCAAGAAAGTTACTAAAGGAAATGACGGAGACGAAATTAAAGATATTCGCTGCAAGTGAGATCATTTGTGAAATATATCTAGAAGAAATGACCTGGACACCTTCACACAAAGAAGAATAATCAGAAAGATGGAGAAGATGCATAGTGTGGACCAGTGTAGCTAAAGGGCTTGGAATCAACAAAATTATCATTCCTCGGACTTGAAAAGCCTGAAAACCATCGATACAATTGTGTGAGAAAGATTTGTGCTGATCGCCTTAGGAAGACAAACACTGTGAATGACTCATTCTGTATGCGGAAAGAGCCCGAAAGTAATTATCCCATGCATTTGCTCAGGAAATGTATACTACTACGAGTATCTTGTTTTTCTGTGTCCAGACGCTTACACAAAAGTTGTCTATTCTCCAACTATCCTGAACACTGCATCTCTTTGAAAGTTGGCCACCGGCACCATTGATTAAAGTAGTGCAAGGAACAGAAAATCTGAACATCTCATCAATGGAGTTTTATCTCTTTATAGACATGAATCGTTTAAATATCACAAGTGAGATTCTCGACGTCAGAAGAGAGTTTGGGACACACACAGTTTCAGTCAAGTAACATCACGGGAAGAGATTATGACAATGGTCCTTGAGTTGTCGTTTGTGGAGACATTGTGATGAACTGGTGGATTGAGTTAGGCGTTTTCAACAGAGATACTTTAACCGGATATTTCTATTGTATTGAGGTGATTCTTCTCCATGTGCGTCTGCTCTGAGCTGCTATTGGAAAAAATTTTAATTTTTTTTTAAATGACATCGCATGGCCTCACCAAATCCCTGCTGTTCAGGGCCTACTGGAAAGGGAAGATACCAGTTTAATGGAGTGGCCAGAGTATCCCCCCTGATTTAAATCCCATATAAAATGTTTGGAATGCTTTGGGGAGGCGTCTTGAGTGTAGAATACATCCTCCGTGGAACACTTAACAATTGAAAAAGATATTGTTTGAAGCATGATCATATTTACTTCAAGAACTATTGCTGCTTTATCAATTTTTATATTATGAACTAAATTTCCTTTCCTTCTTGGTTAATTTTAACAATTTTATAATTCATATAAATATTGAAAGCATAACACACACACGCGCGAGTTTTTTTCTTAACTTAAGATTGTCAAAATAATAATTAGATAATCACTTTTTTAGTTTCTTTTAAAAAATACTATTATATGTTTTATTTTGGAAATTTATTTTATACATGGACCATTAACTACCGAATTCGTTTTTATGAATATAAAGAGAATCAATATTTTTTGTATGTCATTGGACATCGTATTTCATAATATCACGTAACTGGATATTAATTAATACACAAGAGCAACAGTTATTTCCCCAACTTGGTAATGTTTAAAAAAGATGCTTTAGAAATTTATGATTTGTAATTAAAAAGAATTTGTCTGTAGGTTGCTATGGAGATTTATAATAGATACAGTTTTATAAATAATTAGATATTATTAGTATAAAAAAATAATTATTTCTCCAACTTATTATTTCACAAAGAAACTTTGACAATTTTAAATTTGTAATTTTAAAACAAATTTTCATAGGTATTGCCTTTCTGTCCAGATGTTACTTTAATTTTTACTATAAAGGGAATAGAGAACTGAAAAATATCTAAAACCCGCTTATTTAATATTTAAACGACTAAGATGATCTCATATCATAAAATCTTTGAGATATGTTATATTTAAGAAAATTAAATGAATAGAAAATTCAACGCAGTCAATCATCCAAAACTTAAAACAGTATATTTTAATAACAAAAAAATATTTCGTGTAAGAAAAACTCACTGATGGATCCAATGCCTATAAAATAAAACTTTAAATAAATACATTTCTACATCGAACAATGACTCTGAAAAACTTGGATGATTATAATATAATTTTTTATTTTAGGAAATTATATAAACAAGATATAAAATGATTGCTCAAAAAATTGCAAATAAATAACTTATAATTAAATAATCAGTTCAAATTATCAGCCTCTCATTATTTTCCTTAAATTTCTTTCCCTTTTAGAACATAAGTTAGTATTGACTGGATTATTATGATATTATGACGTATGATATCAGCTCTTTTTTTCCCCGTGGTAATTTCATTATTTAACTTCAATACTGATATAAGAACATTTCTGTTTACTTTTCTGTTTTCGTAATCGATACAGTACTTATATCTCTGGCAGTTTAAAAAAATTTACTTTAAGTGTTCCATAATGCTTTAATTGTCAAGGATGAGATATTTCTACTTCACGAAAGTACACTTTTACTTCAGATATTCCAAGTTCATGTGATTCATTTAAATACTTTAGTTAAGACAGACATTTGCATTGCCCTTCATTAATGAAGTACTTTTATTTCGTAGCTTTATGTAGGATACATATTTTACAACGTTAATATAACTTTTTTTCGAAAATGAAATTTCTATCTTACGATTTACTTTAAGCACATGTTACTTTAAACTAAGCAATATTTTTTTTTTCAAAAAAAAAAAGGAATTTCTGTTTCATGTTTTTATGCAATGTACTTTCTTATATGCCCTCTTCCACAATCAGTTTTCTGTTTGTTTTCTGAATAATGAGTTTCATATATCTCTGTTATCTTCTCAAAAACGGTCTCTCCAAAATATGTTAAGAATATTTTTATAATGGTGAGATATTTCTTTCTTAGATTATAGCATATTTTTTACTTAAAGTATCAGAATTTTTTTACCACAATAATAATGCTCTATCTTGATTTGCTTCAATACTTTTACCAATTACCAATAACAAGCACAATTTATATCCATTCTTGTATAATTTTTTTTAATTTCAGGCAAATTTCTTCTTTCAATAGTAGTCTTCTATATGCTAATGGATTATATAAATTTCGAATTTCATTCTTTTCATGCAAGTTAAAAGAAAATGATGAAAGAGTGTAACGCTCCTGTTATATTTTGATCCCTTTTTTAATAAAACAAAGGATAAAATGATTTCAATCGATAATTAATTAGTACAATATGAGAACACATATTAAACACGCAAGTTACAACCCCCCCCCCAGTACTCTTTTTTTAAAAATTATATGAGGCATCCAATTTAGATTCAAGTCAAAAGATTTTAAACATTGCGGTGGCATTTTAAAAGTGAAGGCATAATTTTTGATTTGTTGAAAAGGTAGGCCACTATTATGCTATTACTATAAAAACAAAACAGTATTATAATAAATAAATGAATAATTAAAATTGTTTAAAAATGTATAAATTAAAATATTCAGCTTAAACTTTAACTTTTTTTTTTTAACAAATTCATAAATGATTAATTTAATTCATATTTAACTATTGATTTTTGACTAATTTATTCACGATGGCCCCTCTAAAACTAAATGAAGTGGAAAATGTTTTAGAACATTTTCCACTTCATGAGAATACTGTATGAAATCTTACAATTCATGCCTTATTGAATTTAGTAGCAAATGAAGAGGGATTCTTATCTAAAGTAAGTGATGGTTAACTGCGAGCGTGAAATCCAATTCTTTTCTACCAATGAATTCCGAAGCGAAGCATCCTTAAAAAGTAATTGCTTCGAAAATGCGTGATCTTAGTAATCAGAAATAATTATTTGCGCCATGTAATTTTACATATGGTGAATGAGTTTTTGAAGAATAAAAACTGAATTCTTAATACATATAAACCACAAAAAGTAAAGTTCTTTATAACTACATTTGAAAAAATTCTTTAACCGATTGAACTTTGTCATGCGTTGTTGTTTAAATATTCAGACCTAATTTTTTATGGGAATATTCGAATAGGCATAGGAAGTGAAAATGATGACAATTGCAATGGCTTATTCTGATTGAATCTCATCCCGTGAATAATCTTGCTGATGGAGTTTTTGGCAGTCTGAATTCAATTATCAGTACTTCATGGTGTTGGCATGCAAGGTTCTTTTCGGGACTCATCGTCGCTTAGTAAAAAAGCAACACATTTAGCAATGGAATGTTTTGGATTTAAATATTGTTAGCAATGGAAAATCCTTCGGGAAATTTATATAACTAGGTAGACGCTTTCTCATCGGTTTTTCAGCTTTACATTATGCAGTATAAAATTACCCGGGTTCCAAGTTTTGCAATAGTGCAAAACCATTTCTGTGAAATAAATTTGAAATTTATTTGAAATTATGTGAAATAAATTTGAAATTATTTGAAATTATGTGAAATAAATTTGAAATTTGTTTCATGAAGAGAAATATATCCTTTAATAATGTTGTTTATTTAATGTTATGTTTCAATCGATGTTTTTCAAGAGGTTTAAAGAAAATAAATAATAGAGATAAAAATGTGATAAGCACATTTTATGTTACATTAATTTGATGGCTAGATTTTTACGTTTGTGAGGATAGCATTGTTTAAGGAAATGACTATTCCACGTAAATAACTTAAGTGATGTAAATCAAATTGAAAATAATTTCAATAAAACAATTTATATAAATAATTTTCACATAGTATTTTCTTTAAGGTTTAATCAAACTCCTACAACAAGAATTAAAAAATAAAAGACATATTACATTTTATTTAAGTTTGAGTGCTAGAGTTTTATACTGATGAGTAATGCATTATTAGAGAAATTGAAAGTTTTGCATGAATAATTTAGATGATATGAAATAATAACTAGAGAAAATACCAACAAATCATATTTTTTAGCACTTCGAAATGTAAGATAATTATTATTTGAATTAAAAATATTATTATTATTATTTAATGATTATTTCTAAAACGGGAAAAAAATTAGTATTTTTATTTAGTGTTTATTTTATAAACACATTATAAATAATGATAATGTATATAATGCTATTTATTTTATTTTTTCTGTTTCGTTTATTTCAAGCTTATATTTACTGCTAAGGATGCGTTCGAATTATAAAATTTTTTAGTTTTTTTTCTTTGGCAAATTTTTTACTTGAACATTTAAAACATAATAAAGCATTAAAAGTCCAGAATATTTAACAAAAATTAAATCTTTAAATTAAGAGATATTTTAATTTAATTATACTTTTAAACTAAGAAGAATATTTTTTGTTAATAACCAGAGTATTTTACTCATTTCTTCAGATGTATTTAATATTTTTAAGAAAAAGTTACACATGATTATATGATGTATTTCAAATACAATAAAATATTTACTAAATAATTTACATATAAATCGAACAAATTAACAAATCAACATATTAAAAATTCACAAAATATAAAAAATTAATGATTAAAAATTTACAAAATAAAATCTCACATTGCTATAAAATGAACTATTTAATTTTTTTACCTGAACATGTTGGGTTTGCTTTTTTTTATTTATTAATTTATTTATTTCAATCTTACTGAATTAATTTAATTTAGGAATATCGACTGTAAAAATATCAAAATATGTTTTTATTAATACAGATATCTGGGGAGATTAAAAAATTTTGGAATGAAATGATTTTTTTTATGGATTATTATAAAAAAAATCAAACATTTCCTTAATTTTTTTTTTGTTCCGAATCCTGTAATACTTTGTAACCGAAGAGAAAGTTCAGGTTAGCACTCAGGCATGATTAAATTTGTGTTATTTCGTGATGTACTTAAACAACTATTTTGAAAATTTTTATTTGATGAACACAAGTAATTTCTTGGATCTGAACAACTATTTCATATATGGGTTTGAGAATAGTGATATTTTATAACTCTAAGAAATTAAGTAATCCTAATCAGAAATTTAAATCGGAAAATTGAATTCCTTATTGCTTCAACAATTATTATTTAAAAAAAATTGATGACGGTTGTCACAAGTCATAGATTTTTAAATGGTAACTATTATGTTTTAATACGTATATATACAATACTCAAAACAACTAAAGGTAAAAATCCTTTATAAAAATATAATAAATATTTTTTTTTTATTTTTTTTATTTATTTTTTTTTTTTTTAATAAAATGGAAGAAGGAAGTCACTAATGCAAATTTTTCTCATTTTCAAACTTCGCAGTATGCAGATTTTAAATTTGCTGTCGAAGATGACGCTTTAGCAGCAGCGAAAAAGATTTAACTTTCAACTGAATGTAAGATATGGCGGAAAAGAATGATCGACATTCGGTAAGCGTGTTGTTTCGATGAGTGTGATTGTTCAACGAAGTCATTTAACAATATCAAAAGCTGAGAGAGTTGCTGGTTTTTTAGAGGGTGGAAAAATACAATCCGAAGTGGCAGAAGCCGTTGGAGTTCCCTAAATGTGATTTCCCGGATTTGGAACCGCCTTTTAGAGTTTGAAATGCAATACGAAGATCAGGGCCATGTCGAGACGAGCAGCAAGCCCGACGAAGATCGTTATACTAAATTATGGTTCGGAGACACCGAAATATAAATGCCATTCTTCTTCTACACCTTGATTCGGCTACTAGTACCACAATTTCTACACAAACTATCCGAAAACGACTTCAGGTTGTGCGGCTGTTTGCTTCCCGATCAATGGAGTGTGTTTTGTTAACAGTAAGGCACCGTCGCGCCCCCAAGGAGTGGGCAACAGGACATGTGAATTAGAGAAGAAATGAATGCATTATTATTTTTTTCTTTGGCAGTGGAGGAATGATGATCTATGTTGTCATCTCCAATGATGGGCGCACCGTTCTCCATTTTATTAGAAATGGAGCTATAACCGATTGCCGATATAGGTTTGAGATCTTTAGATTTATTATAGTCCCTTAAGGTGCAACAATTGGAGATGACTTCATGTTAATTGACGACAATTGCAGAACACATCGTGCTAGCTTAGTTGAAAAATTTCCTTTTGGAAAAAAATAATCATACGAATAAAATGGCCAGCATGTCATCCGGGCGTGAATTCATTAGAAGATGTTTGGGACATTCTAGGCAGATAAGTTTTTGGACACCTATCAGCCCCACAAACTCTTCAAGAACTGGAAAAAATGCTTCTGGAGGACTGGAGAAGAACACCTCAAATAATTGAATAATAGACGGATATTGTAATTATTCCAAATGGTTAACATGTAATCATTCTGTCAGTAATACTTCAATAAATGGACGAATGATGAAAGATAATGAATGTAAATTGATTCCATAGATTCTTCTAAATCAATTTCAGGCACTAAGCATTTGGAAACCACAAGCATGAAATAATTTTGGAAACCATAATTTACACATACTACTTGATTCCCTCACTTTCAGTGCAATAAATTAATAACATATTACTAAGAGAACATGAACGTTTTTTGTTTCCAGTAAATCATGTAATCATGCTGTGTCAATAATTTGTAAAGAAAAATGTCGCTATTCTGTCCAGACGGTGGCGAGTCTGGTATCAGTCTCACCTGAATTCGTCTTACTAAGAGGAATTATTCTGGCTAAAAATTACATTAAAGTATAATATTCCTATATTTATATAGCATGTAAAGGAGAGTACTGCATCAAGTGTCAATTGCAGCACTTGATTTTAGTCTTTTGGTTTAAAAAAATACACAGTCTTGAATACATCTTAATATCTTTGTGTTTATTTTTCAAATTCTCATGCATTTTTCATTTATATAATGAAGGTTACAAATACAGTTAGTACCTTATTTAAATTCTTTTAATTTAAAAAGTTTCAACTCCACTTTCACAATTACCCCTCGGTTTTCACAATTACCACGAAGCATCTCTCTGCTGAGCTGTTTAATAAGTTCTGACAGAATATAGTGCATGAATAGAATCAAAAAAATTTCTCAATTAGTGACGCGTATGAAAGGGGTTGGTGGAAAGGAGAGAATGTAGTAAATCAATCACCGGAAATGCATCGTTTTCTGAGGACTATTAATCAAAGGTCTCTTATTGAACTGAGTAGGAAAACTCTGCAGGAATGCCCGAGCAGGCGACCCATGGAACGTTGACCGAGAGAAAAGAAGCATTTTTCATCATCAACTTTTTCTCGGAAAAGTTCCGAGTCCATCAATTTCAGGCCTTGCTTAATTTCGAAGTTAATACGGGGAGTGGCGAGCATAAGAAAACCGTTTTCCTTTGCTGACGCGTTCTAGCACGGGATGACGAATTTATTATTTTTCTTTTCTTCTTTCGTTCTAACGTCATTTTAATTTAATACCTCTAGGTTACATGTTTTGTATTTTTATAAAAATGAGTTTATGCAGATTGTTTTTAAAATAAATGGGGGGGGGCATTACTTTGTGGTAAAAAATTTGCGAATAAATCATTACGTTTAGATTCTGTAAACATTTTAAAAGTTATGAAGAATGGTTCCATTTTAGCTAGTCACCATGATTTCTATTATCAAATATAGAATAGATCCGAACATCTGAAATCATATATTGTCATATCTTTTAAAAATTTTAAAGATTCTACACTGATCTGCGCTAGAAATTCCAATTCTTAATCGAATATTTTACAATAAAAAAAATAATAAATAAATAAAAAATTGCATCTTTAGATGTAAAATATAAATTTTTTTAAGCCCTATAACAGAATTCATCTGTATATTTATGCTACAACAATTAATTATAATTGAAATTTGCATGATAATTGCAATTTATGCGCATATTTGAATTTAGAGAGGCAGAAGAAGGAATTTGAAGAGAAAAGTTTACTGCCGTCAGTTGCGGGGAATTCTAATAAAATTATTTGAAGAGCTAATTTCCCTACTATATTAGAAGTAAAAAATCATTAATATATTAGATTGGGGAAAAAGAAATCCATTATTTTTACGTGAACTTTATGTAACTTCTTTTGGATTCGATTTGTAAAAAGGTTTAAAATAGCTTTCATGTAGATTTTTAGGTCTTGCGCGTTACGACTGCTGACATGCGGTTAACTTCGATCATTTTTGATGTTTTATAGACATTTTCGACGATGCTGTATCCACATGCGAGATGCATCTCTAACATCAAAAATACCCGAACGGAATCGACAAAACAAAAATTGTACGTAACTGGTTGTTACAGTCTTATAAAGGACGATAAACACCTTTCACAATTTTAGCAACCCGGCTACCTTTTTCGCCGTTATAAGAGAAAAACGAAAATGTATCGAATTTTCTGTTTGTTGTCTTCCATTTTTAAAACCTTGTACTCGTAACTGAATTAATCAAACAAAAACCCGCAAGAGGATATTTTAGTGTCAAATGTCACCTTTAAAACGAGCATAAATCTGAAATTGTTTGATAGATACCTCACGAGATATCGATCATTACAGACGTCTACCGAAAAAATAATGGATTACTTTTTCCCCAACCTAATATATTTTCTTTGAGAAACATTCGAACTCAAACAAAGCATAATTTAAAGCCAAGCGCAAATTAATTCGAAAGCAGAAGGTAATCATTTCATTTTATGGATCCACTGACATAAAGGTTATAGATATGATGAGTGAGGGGAAGGGTCATTTTTTGTCACTTTATGGTCCTTTTTTGCAAACGACTATATTTTGAAACTAATAATCTAAAAGAGACTTTAAACCATTGCGAATGATCACGTCAGAGGTAGGAATCGAGTCCGAGAACAATTGAAGTGAAGAACAGAGTGCACAGATGTTAGTTACCAGCACGAAGATATGATATTTGATATTATCTGAAATAAACTTAGAGATAATATCTTATAATTTTAAGTAATTACGCTACCAACACAATGTTTGGAGCCCATTTATCAAAAATTGAGTACCTCTTCAGAGGAAAAACATCAAAATTCAGATCACAGAATAAAATCAATCAATATGACATGTCATTGATAGAGATAAGTTCAAAATTCTCAACATTTTAGTCATAACAGCAAATCTCTTATAATAGCTGAACAACCACACCCCACAATTTTGTTCAACATCAATATAAAAGATGCACACAGAATCTTTAACGAGGAACCAGTAAATTTTAACTATTAACATATTGTAATTGAATGAAGAATTTATAAGTAATTCCTATATTGTTTTGGTATTTGTGAACGAAAATAAATAAAAATGAGAATTAAGTAATTCTGAATTTTATGCAAATTTCTTTTTAATACAATGAAATATTTTTTTTGTATTTTTAATTATAATTTAAACTTAGATTTCAGAGTTTTTATGTTAATTAAAATCTCCAAATACATTGCCTTTTTATTTCTATTTTTTCTGTGCAATATATTCTAGAGATTTACGAATACTTTTTATCCGAAATAGACTTCTGTCTTCAGTTTCATCTCTAGCTTTAATTGTTCATGTAATTTTATTTTTCTATTTCATTTATGAAACAAGTAAATTCTATATCAGTTTTCAGGAAACATTTGTTGCAACAATTACTCATTTTCTCTCTATTAACGTTTTTTGTAGGGTCTACTTAATATTGTTTTCATTAAAATAGGTTTTTTTCTTTACTTTTAGTATTATTATACACTTTGTATGATAGTTCATGTATTACTCTCATTAAAGTGATACGTATATAGCTATCTATTATTTTCAAAGAAAGGATTTTGGCAAAGTTGTTTTCAAAAAAAATTAAGTTATATCATTTTGACAAAATTATTTGCAGAAATAAATTTAAATGTATATATAGTTTGTATATTTTTCTTTCAAAATATTATATACCCCATAATAATATTTCTGATTTTCGATTTAAATTTAAAAAGGTGTAACTACATTTGTATTGCATATCTGTAGATAATAGTACTTCTGGAAAGACATTATAACTGTATTTGTAAATATTTTGTAATTGCATTTGTATGTATGGCAACTATAGAATCTTTATTTTAGAATGCTTCAATGACTATCTAAGACATGAAATTTGGGAGTTACGTATAAAAGATATCACACTTTCAAACAGCTAATTAAATAAATGATGTTCAAAACTTCTGATCCTATTTTAATCTTATAAATTATTTCATTAAATAATTAATAATTAAATAAATAATTATTGATCGTTTAAAAAATAAGCTTATAGACGTGTTTCTATCGAATTGGCCGGGATGAGTATAATATTTTATAAGATTAAAATCATCTAATTAATTCTAACACTAATTTTATATTGGAACTAAGCTGATTAAGATAGAACTTTAAGTTTCCAATCTCCTTTTCGTACCTCCCCATCACATCAACGAAATGGATTGATTTCTTGAATAATTAGCATAAATAGGTTCCCATACATGACATCTATAGGCATTAGCCCTTGACATATAGTGCTGAGGCAGACTCGTCGTGCATTTCATGACCACTGATTTTGATGAACATGATGAACTGGTTAATAAAAATCCAAATTTTAGAGTAAAATACACTTTCTCAGCTTTCACATTCTTGATCAGCTCAGCTAAATTCACAACTGTATTGGCTGTATTTTTCAGTCAACTCAAGTACAAACTGCAGCTGGAAATAATGGAAATATATATAGAACCGATATATATATATATAATATAGAATAGATATAAATATATAGAACCGATAATAATATAGAACCGATAATATATATATAGAACCGATTAAAAAAATATGTCTTCAGATACTTATATTATGTGTGTAATGTAGTATGGATGTGGATTTAAATTTAAACTTTAACACACCTATATTAAATATATATTTAGTATATACTAATATATACTAAATATGTACTAAATATATATTTAGTATAGGTGTGTTAAAGTTTAAATTTAATCCACATCCATACTACATTAATAATAGTACTTTTTGTAGAATATTTAATTGTTCTTAGACATGATTGTAATGTCTATGAACAATGTTTTAAATGTTCTATTCTTTTTTGATTGCCATTTCATATTTTAGACCAATAAAAGGAAATTAATATCAAGTGTACAAACATTTTTTTATAAAACTCATTCCTTATTTTCTAAGCATTAAAAAGCTAATTTTTATTTATTTGCCATGAAGCATGGAATTTACAGACATTACTTATAGGTGTAAAATGCTGTAGAGGTGTAAAATGGTGTAAAAAAAGTATGATAAAATGGTGTAAAAGTACTATAGAGTGTAAGGGCAGAACATCCAAGAAGATGATCAGCATTCATCGAGACACAACTATAGCAGAGGTAGCAGGCAGGCAAGGCTATCCACTGTTCAAGTTTGTAGGGTGAACATATAAAAAAATCATGCTTGGTAGTGAGACAAAAGTCAGCTACAGTATTGCGTCTAAAACAATCGGGAGGATTAAAAATCGAATTCTTACAGTGTTTTTTTTTTTTCCCCTTCTCCGTACATTCTTTTAGAGGTGACATTTACGTTGTCTTATGTGATTGATTGGTCACTGAAGAAGCGGATTCATAGTTACACGGCGTGTGTTTAATAGAATTATTTTTTTGGCCAGTCCATCCACTCTTTCGTTACCAAATATTTAACAGTGGGATGGTATCTAATATAAAATAATAGCGCTACAGTTTTCGTGTATCCCTCTTAATAAAGATCAACATTACATTAAGAGCATAGAACCAGTTTCTTGAGAGCAGTTGACAGATACCAGAATCGATAAAATCGATTGGTGAATCTAAGAAAATGACAGCCTCGTCTGAAAGGGAAAATATTTAGATAAGCTAAAACCACTCTAATTGTCCTTCACCATCGAATACGATCTTGACTATTCTCAAAGAAATATAATGAGGCAAATGTTAACAATAAACTCCAGCTCTGGCCACATCATCCATCTCAAGCCTTGAGCCTATAGTATATATGTGCAACCATGTTTCAGGAGGAAACCCATTGTGGACAGTCTCCATTTCCACGCTGAATAAAGCTGCAGTGCAATACAAGGGTTTTGAGACAAAGCTCAAGAGGTCTTTCTCAAACCCTTGGTATATATATATATATATATATATATATATATATATATATATATATATGAGTTTGGGGAAAAAGAAATCCATTATTTTTACGTGAATTTTATGTAACTTCTTTTTGATTCGCTTTGTAAAAAGGTTTAAAACAGCTTTCATGTAGATTTTTAGGTCTTGCGCTTTACGACGGCTGATATGCGGTTAACTTCGATCATTTTTGATATTTTAAAGACATTTTCGACGATGTTGTATCCACATGCGAGGTGCAGCTCTAACATCAAAAATACCCGAACGGAATCGACGAAACATAAATTGTACGTAACTGGTTGTTACAGTCTTATATAGGACGATAAACACCTTTCACAATTTTAGCCACCCGGCTATCTTTTTCGCCGTTACAAGAGAAAAACGAAAATGTATCGAATTTTCTGTTTGTTGTCTTCCATTTTTAATACCTTGTACTCGTAACTGAATTAATCAAACAAAAAACCGCAAGAGGATATTTTAGTGTCAAATGGCACCTTTCCAACGAGCATAAATCTGAAATTGTTTGATAGATACCTCTTGAGATATCGATCACTACAGACGTCTACCGAGAAAATAATGGATTACTTTTACTTATATATATATATATATATATATATATATATATATATATATAT
>JAPDSC010140707.1:0-13211 GCA_026290005.1 Latrodectus geometricus
CGAGACCCGGAGTGGGGTAATGGCTTAATCTCGGTCGTTTTTTTTTTTGTTTACCCGGGGTTTCGCCGAAAAATCATAAACTGAAGTTTATGAAATATCAGCCCTATTCCCCGGGGAAGGACACTCTTCAACTTGAATTAGTAAGCAAAACTCTTCAACTTGATCATATAATAGTATAAATAATAATTAAAATATTTATCGGAAAAAATTTCACTTACCTAGCCTCCACGCCGTTGCGGAGGCATATTTGGATCCGTATTCTGTCTAAGGGTTCTAAGTAGCCGAGCGATCAGTTCTAGTCTTGACTCTGTGTTCGGCTGTCTTGGAACAGTTATCGGATTAGAGTTTCTATATCTCGCTCTTAAACTTCTGTTGAACGAATCTTGAGTATTCTCCATAACACTGTTTGATGGAAATGAAACACATTTTACTTAAATGCGCGAAAGTGGGGGGGGGGGTTTCTACCCACATTACTAAATTTCATGTATCTTCCATTAGAGAAGAAAATTGCGCTGGCGCTGACGCCTACTTCAAGTTGTAAACTTTTACGAAGTTGGAATCCGAATTAGTGAGGATTATGTGGGAAGATAATACGTTGGTCGACAGTAGGAGTTTTTTTTTCTACACGCCTTATTAGGTTTCACATCTCTTCCATTAAAGATAAAAAAATGTTGTATTATAGCTACGACGCCCAAAATTCTGATGATTATTCAAGACTGACACAATTCTCAAAAACAAGTGCGAGTGGGATAATCTTAACCTAGAAATTAAATGCAGCGTAGATGAATTAAATGCGTAGCAAACTTAAAAAAAGTTTTATTGTAAGATAAAAACTATTATATACGTTTTCTGAACAAGAGTCGATGGCTTAGAATCATAATACAAGCAAGATTCTAAACTATCGATTCTTTTTAAGTAAGCACAGAGATCACAGGTTCGAACTCCAGAGACTCTCCAAAAGAAATATATAATTGTTACCCATGTAGATAAAAAAAATGATATTTAGGAATATATAATTTATTTACATCCTATATTTTTAAAGAATAGGTTTTGTTCTTTTCAGAACATTTTCCTTAATTATTTTTTTAAACTTTTTTGTTATTCATTTTTTATTTTTTACTTAATTGCGAGAAAGTATATAAACAGCGTATTTTTGGTTTTCGGAATAAAGTGGAAAAAGTATATGAAACTTTTGGAGCAAAATTATTTCGTTTCTCAATGTCGGCTTCGAAAGACAAAGATGTCGAAACAAATTTTATCTAATGCAGTGATATTACTAAGTGTTATAATTGTAGAATACATAATTTTTCTGATTTATTTGCAAGCGCAAACACCATCGAATCTATCTCAAAAAGTGAATATCACAAACACATCGTGCTTCGTTTCTAAGCATATAGGAAGAAAAATTTTTCTTCATATCTGCTTCAAAGATAAAGAACAAATATTCGATTTGCGATATTTTTTCTCCAACCAAACATTGAATCCAATTCCTGAGATTGTGGGAATTCAATTAACAGAAAAAGAATTTAGAAAAGTTTGCGAAATGTGTTGACCTGTTACCGATCATGTTGCTTCGACTTAAATTTCCATCGTCGATGATCATTAATGGTCCCAGTCAAAGCGGAAAAACTCATTTAGTGCGGAAAATTGTTTCTGAGCAAATATACGAAGCACCGATAAAAAAAGTTGTATGGTGTTATAAAATCTTTCAACCCTGGTTTCACGAAGAAAGAAATATTAAATTCATAGCAGGTTTGCCAACAGAAGATGAACATTTTGATCTTTTGATTCTTGATGATCTTATGAACAATTTAACACCTGAGATATCGCAAATGTTTACTGTTGGATCTCATCATAAAAATTTCAGCATAATTTTAATAACACAAAACCTTTTTCCCCGCATTAGAATTGCTAGGGATATTAGTTTGAATGCTCACTATATAATACTTTCCGAAACAACAGAGATCAGTCGCAAATCGCTTGTTTTGGAAGACAAGTGTTTCCTAATCGTTCCAAATTTTTTATGGAAGCCTATAAAAAGGCAACATCGGAAAAATATCACTTCTTACTAGTTGATTGCTTTCCAACAATGGATGAAGAATTAAGAATACGACAATCCATTTTTCCAGATCATAACGGTATAAATTGGGTATATGTGCCAGAAGAAAAATGAATAGAATTAAACGACATGTACATTTGTTGCATATTTTATCCGCCGCGAGTCCTAAACAGCGAAATGCTATATTGAAGACTGCCACCAACGAACAGATAAAAACACTGTGTGAAATATGTCAAAACATATTAAACGGGAATATCTCGAACCGATTGAATGTTCAAAATTTGTGTCGTTATAAACGAATCATTCGACAGCTAGCCGACAAAAACATTTCTATCGCTCGAAAACGCAAGATATTAACTGTTAACCAAAGAGGAGGATTTTTACCTCTCATCCTTCCAGGTGTTTTGAGTCTTATCGGAGGTGTAATAGGAAAAGCTATAGGAAAACGAATTTAAGAATGGCTAGAAAAATGGCATTAGTTCCAAAAGAGCTTGTTTCAGAATACTATCAGCTGAACAAGCCTGAAATAAGAGTTGAAGATCAAATTTCAAAGTTATTGCACGAAGAAGAAACACCTGATGATGTGAAAGCTAAGCTATTAGCACACTGGATACCGAAATATCAGCGTTTAATGCAACCTCCTCCTCCTCCAAAACCGTTTGAGATTCCGAAGGAATTATTACAAGAACTAGAAACCCAGAAAGAAGAACTATCTGTACCTGTTCCTCCCAGAATGAATATGATTGCAAAATACATAGCATATGCAGTTCCGAAATCGAGAAAGAAGTATATCTTACCGATTTTAGAAAAACTGAGAGAAGTGAGTTACACATTTAACGATAGAAACGAATTGGAAAAAGAGGGGAAACCAGAATACAGAAGTAATGGAATTGATTTGTTCAGTTATTTAATGAGGAATGAAAAAGTTCCTAGACAACCGCCTCGAGGATTCAATACTCTTCTTCAGGGAATTTTAGACGCGAACATACCATTAGACTGGATTCACAATAAATATGTTCGAGATCATCTACTTCTCTCACAAGTAAACCCACAATATAAAGAACCAGGCATCTCGACAGAAACACCAAATATCGCTGAGAACTCTAATTCAAAGAGATTGACAACAGCGGAAAGATTATTGAAACTCTCGAATACTGATACTTCACCTGATGCTCAAAAATGGACAAATTGGTCGGAAATAGGAATACGAGAGAGAGACAACAAAACTTCTCCTTCTCTCATAAACTGGGAGAGGTGGAAAGATTAAAAAAACTATACTATGATCCAAAGGAACCTGGTTCGTTTGGAGGTGTCAAGAGACTGTCAGAAGCTAGCGGTGTAAAGAAGAGTCGCGTTAGAAAATTTCTCTCTGGAGAAGATACTTATACACTTCATTTTCCTGTTCGCTATAAATTCCAAAGACGGAAAACAATTGCATACGGAGTGAACGAGTTGTGGCAAAGTGATTTGGTAGATCTACAAAAACTATCACGCTTTAACAATGGTTATCGATACCTCCTAACAATTATAGATGTTATGTCAAGATATTTAAGAGCAATTCCCATTAAAGACAAGAAAGCCCATACGATTGCTAAGGTGTTCAACAAAGTGTTCAAAGAGGCAAAGCCAAGAAATCTTCAAACAGATTTTGGGAAAGAGTATCACAATAAAACAGTTCGTGCACTGTTCAAGAAACATAATATCCATCATTATTCAACGAAAAGTGAAGCAAAATGTGCAATTTTGGAAAGAGCTCACAGAACACTACAAAATAAAATGTATCGTGTTTTCACATATCGAAATTCTTATAAATATTTAGACATTTTACCGTTGATAGTTGATTCTTAGAACCATTCAGTTCATCGAAGTCATGGAATGGCGCCAGCCAAAGTCACACAAGCTGATGAGCCTCGCTTATATAAATCCTTGTACAATGTAGACTCTCCAGTCAAGTTTCGCTTTGCAGTTAAAGATGTGGTAAGGATTTCAAAAGCAAGGAAAGTTTTTAAGAAAGGCTATCTTCCTGGATGGACTGAAGAAACGTTTAGAATTTACAAACGTTATCCAACAAACCCTCCTACATATGCATTGCAAGACCATTCTGGCAAGGAAATTACAGGAAGATTTTACACCGAAGAACTCGTTAAAATAAATAAGTCTGATAAGAATTTTTGGGCAATTGAAAAAATTATTCGTACTAAGGGGAAAGGTGCTTCACAACAATTTTTGGTGAAGTGGGTTGGTTTCGACGATTCATTTAATTCTTGGATTAAAGCAGAATGGTTGAAATCCTGAATGACTTTCATGTTCTTCTACCTTCAAATGCTAGTATGAAATATTTTCCTAACAATACACCAGATCATTTTCGAACGAAATAAGCCAAACCTATCACTTTGATCGGAGAATGGGAATGTTGCTTAGCCGAAGCTACTCTTCCAGGAAAGTACTTAACAATTCAGTCTCGTTACAACGATTCTTATATCATTCAGAGAGAAATTGATGTAGAAATAGAAACATTACTACCAACATTTCGTATTCCTCTCTACAATGAAGATCACTTAGACTTTGTAGAAGGAATAATGGCAAATATGAAAAAATATTTTATTGATCCTCCCCTAAAATTTACTTTGATTGAAAAGAGAAAGAAAATGAAAATTGAATTGAAACGAGGATGGGAATGGATTACAACAGCTGAAAAAGGAAGTCAGTTGCTAAGGTTGTTGAGCCTAGATCCAACAAAAGACGATATAACACCTAATAGTCCACTAGGATTTCTTGCTTATATTCATTATCGTTCTCCAAATAAAGAAGTTTTTAGAAATCAGGAAATTACACTGATTGCAAGAGAACCGATTGTAGACCAAATCTATGATATAATACTGGAAGATGGGGATTTAATAGAACAGATAAATAACAAATTAAAAGAAATATCGTTATCAAATGATATTAAAATTGAAAGCAATAATAACCAAGTAACAGTTTCGCTGCCATCGCATGTAAATATCGAACTCAGACGAAATTCCTGTCCTCGATTAATGACTGCATTAAACATATCTAATAACAGCTTCGTAATACGAGGAGAACAAACAAAAACACAATTTTCCTATACACAACCTGCTACTTCATTAAAAGATGAAAAATTTCGCGTGATCAGTTATAAAGTTTTTCCGAGTATTCGTAAAGAGAATAGAACTGCCACATACAAAATATCTAGTGGTATGTATCGTGAAGCTAAAGATTTATTCAAAGAATTCAAATTCATAGCATTACAGTTATTGCCTGATTTTAAGGTGGGTTTACACGTTCCCCCAAACACCATAGTCACTTTTGCAGAAAAGCTTAGCGATTTGCTAGGATTTACTGCAAGAACATTTCATCAGGGTGATTATAAATCTGATTATACTTTGGATTTACGCGCAGGTATTACAGAAATATATGTATACTGCGATATAGTATCACCTTCCTTGGTAGGAGATTCCTCAACATCTATTCTAAAAATTATCCCAGTGGCAAACGAAACTAATGATCAGATTGTTAAATATTTTTCTGTGCCGTTGTACTTCAGAGTAAAAAAACAATATTTTGATATTATTGAAATTCAATTGCGCACTAGCAGCGGTACTCCTATTAAATTCATATCGGGTAAAACAAACTTAGTGCTCTCTTTCAGAAAGAAATTTATATAAATCCAATGACATTCTCATCGATCTCCATATCTGCTTTCAACCATGTCGAAGCGCGGTCACAGGCTACAACCAGAACATTGTATTGCGTATTATTTAAATCAAACAGGCAATGCAGACCCTTACTTTTCTTCCCATTATCCCATTCAGAGAGGTTATGGCTTTTTCAGTAACTTGCGCCGATTTGCTTTACCGCTGATGATGCAAGCTGGAAAATATTTAGGAAAACGTTTATTGTCATCTGGTCGAAATATAATTGAAGATGTATCACAAGGAAAATCGCTTCGCAATTCTGCTAGAGATCAGTTTCGCCAAACAGGACGCGAAATAACAAGCGATGTTATTCGCAAATTAAGTGGAAAAGGTCTTAAAAGGAAGAAAACTATTAGAAAGCAACACTCGAAGCGTAGGAAATCAAATAAACCAGACGTATTTTCAGAGCTCTAAAACATGGAAAATTGCTACTGCACAAAAAGCGAACTAGATCTTTTCGTTTCATCGCCTATTCAACTGGCGATTGATCATTCTTCATTTGTAGAAATACATCCGATTGCTTCCATTTCGGATAGCAATACAATTGAATTTCTTGTTACCGGGTTAGGAGATGCATATTTCGATTTATCGCATGTGTTTTTGAATGTTCAGGCGAAAATTTTGAAAGCTGATGGAACAAATTTTACAGAAAATGATCGATGCGGACCGATTAATTATTTGCTAAACACTATGTTTTCCGAATGCCACATCTCGCTTAACGATCGTAATATCTCTTCGGAAAGTAATTATCCTTACAAATCTTTTATACAAAGTGTTTTGTTTCATCCCCAATCTTCTCAACAGAATTTTTTGAGTGCTGGTTTGTTCTGCAAGGATACTGTCGGTGAATATGATGACACTAATTTGGGAGATACTGGAAAGAATGCTGGATTAAAACAGAGATGGAAACGGGTTAAAGAAAGCAAACTATTTGATATGTGCGGAATGCTTCATATTGACTTAGGAACTCAACCACGTCTTTTAATTAGCGGAACAACGATACGAATTCGTTTGTTAAAAGCAAAGGACGAATTTGCTCTCTTAGCTAACACTGGAAGTTATCGCTTACACATCGAAAATATAAGTCTGTTTATCAGAAAATGCGATGTATCGAGCTCAATTCTAGTTGGCCACGAAAAAGCATTAGAACAATCTCTGGTGCAAATGCCTTTCACAAGAATTGAGACTAAGACATTCACACTCAGTTCAGGATTGAAGAGTGTTATAATTCCTAATGCAATGAATGGAATTCTTCCCTCGCGTATGATTCTAGGATTAGTATCCAATTCTGCATTCAATGGAGATTTGAAGAAGAATCCGTTTAATTTCCAACATTATAATCTGAATTATATTTCGTTATCGGAGAACGGAGTTCAAATCCCTATGACAGCCTATACACCTTCTTATCAAAATAATCTGTATGCCCGAAACTATTTAAGTTTGTTCACAGACCTCGCTCAACACAATACTAATGTCACATTAGAAGAATATAAAGAGAATACTTGCTTGTATGTGTTCGATCTCACGCAAGATTTTTCTGCTAGCGATCCATTTATGAATATAGCCAGAAGCGGTGAAATATCGATTCACCTGAAATTCGATAGAGAACTATCGGAAACTGTTACATTAATAGTCTACATGGAAATGCAATCATTAATTGAAATTGAAAAAAGTAGAAATATATTTGTTGACTATTAAATACTATGGACACGCAAACACTGTTATGTTTAGCCCTCAGCGATCCTAAAATTAGAGGAACGTTTGGCGGAGTGTTTGCGAGTGATCTATTGCCCGAAACACGAGGATATTATCGATCATTTATTGTAAACACGCATCCTTCTACGAAGAAGGGAGAACATTGGCAAGCGATCTATTTTGACAACAACCGCAATGGCATTTTTTTTTTGTTCTTATGGCACATTTCCGAAAGGAAACATTAAAAAATTTATTACTCAAAATTCCTCTAAAATAGAATGGAATTCGCATATATTACAACATCCTCGTACCAGCTCATGTGGACTTTTCTGTCTATTTTTTCTATGGCATGTGAATAGAAGATTACCTATTACGAGATTAACAGAAACAAATGTTTGCGAAAATGAACGAATTGTAACACGTTTTGCGCATCAACAATTTAAATTGATAAATCATTCAACATTGCTCTCCTCCAATCAACAATGTAAATCTTATCGAGAGGCGATATTAGAAAATCAAAAAAAGAAAGATATTATAACAACGTCATAGCTAGCGAATTCAGATGATCGCTAGACATGGAGAGATTCGGATATGTTGTTATGGATCCTTGCTCCAGATGTGAGTATTTGTATATTCACAATACTCCCTATGATAATATTCTAGAGTGCACTGAAAATGCTCGACTTCATAAAACTTCTGCGGAGCCTGCGAAGATAATGTATTTCACTATATTGTCGAACACAGACATTGTTAAGTGTCTACATGATAATCAAACAGATGAAAAGCGATTTGGTTTCTGCCAACTGACAAAATATAATACTGCAGAGAAATACAATGTTTATTCTTCTCACAAGACTTTGTTTGAATCAGTTGTGGAGAGTATTTTAGCAACGAAAGGTGTTTCATGGAATGAACTCGCAGATTGTACAAATTTTGAAGCAAAATTTGGATACTTCAAACTACTAGACAATGATGAAATTGTTTTTTATTTGCATTGTTTGTAACAAATTAGAAATTTGCATTGTATATTAAATATTTTGTAACTTGTTGCTTAACATAATAAATATATTAAAATATAATAGTGTGTATCTCATTTTTTTAGATTTAAAATAATTCTATTCTTGAAACATTTAATTTAAGAGTTATGATAGAGAAAAAAATGTTATAGATCAGGAGTATTCGGAATAAATTAACTTTGGAGGAAATTTAATAAATTGACCTTAAATGATACTTATGTTTTTTAAACGCCTTTATGCAAATGGCTTATTACAATAAATTAACTTTGAAGAATATTCGTTAAAATGACCTAGAATCCCACTCATGTTTTTGTAACATAGTTGAAAGTACTTAATTTATGAGCAACCTACACTACTTTAACTTTCAGCTTGATAATTAAAATTCAGGAAAATTTTCTATAAAAACTCTCCTATGCTACTGACACATCAACATTTGCATTTGTGCATTAGTTCTCCGCTGATTTTCAACATGGATTGTGGTAAGTTGTTTTTCAGTTATTGCGTTTTCTCTCTATCTTACCAAATTTTAGAAATCTAAGTTGATAGTTATTTTGAAATGCTTAAACTTAGCTACGAAACTAAATTCTTTTATTTATTTTTTAAGCTAGAATAATAGATGATGAGGATTGCGCTCCTAAGAAAAAACCAAAAAAATATGACTTAAACATCTCTACAGAAATTGAAACTAAAAACTCACAGATACCAAACTATTCTGTTTATTTGGGAAAAAACACTGCTCTTGAAATCAAACACTTTAGAAAACAACATTATTTATGCTTTCTAAAATATAACGAGGCTGGTGATATTAATAACAGGTTTAATATTAATATTGATCTGATTCCAACAATGATTGTAGGATTGGAAAAAATTCAAGATTTTATAAAAACAAGAGAACTTGAACCTGATACTTGAGTAAGAATGTAAACAATAAGATTATAATTTAGATACATTTAAGTAATCAGAACAGAAAAAATAAATATGGCTAATATTATTTTTCAAGAATTGAACTCTGCATTCCATGGTTTTACTCGAACATTACGTGCAAGAACTAATTTTGATTCTGTAGAATCTGCTTATTCCGAACTCAGACCTGTGATTCATAATATTTTAAATACATCAACTGTTTTACGAATTCGTGTTATCATTTGCTTACACATTGTGTTTACAAAAATTTTAAGCGATGAATTAAACAACACACCAGTGTATCAAACTTATTATTTCTGCAGTAATGCCTTGCGCATTTTATCTGCTGCACAAATATTTTCCGTAATAGATGAGGGCTTTAGGAAAATTATGAATTCTGTTGATAATTTTACTAGAAACGGAAGCGGATGGCTTCTGCATAAATTCGATTTTGTAGATTTACACATTGGCAATTATGCCAAAATTATTGGTGGATGTAAAACGGTCAAACTACCGAATAAATTATCTAATAAAAAAGCGCTTTTATCTATCAATTGTATTAATAATAAATGCTTCATTTATTGCATATTAGCTGCGTTATTTCCTAAGCAAAAGCATGCTGGTCGCTGTAGCATATACAAAAAACATTTGCAAGCTGTTGATACAAAAATGTTAAAGTTTCCTGTCGAAATATCAAACATCAAACTTTTTGAAAATGTAAATAAATTAAATATCAATGTTTTTGCTTTTGATGAAGGCATGATATATCCTCTTTACACTAGTTCTCAAAACTATAGAGAAATAGATTTGTTTCTCTATGAAAAGCATTATTATCTAATAAAAAATATAAACAAACTTTTGAAACATAAAAAGCATTTTAATTATTATTGCAAACGTTGTTTGAATGGATTTGTACGAAAACAGACTTTAATTGAACATCAAACTCTTTGCCTTCATAACAAGCCACAACGTGTTTCAATCCCTAAAAATCTGATTTTGAAATTTAAAAACATTAATAGATCTCTCAAACATCGTTTTGTGATGTTTGCTGACTTCGAATGCGCATTATCTAAGGTTTCGACTGTTACTCCAAATGATAAAAAATCCTTTACATGTGAGCTGGAAAAACATATTCCTCTCTCCTATGCAATGCTTGTTATCGATCAAGATGATAAAATAATTTATCATAACTATCATGTTGGATATGACGCGGTGGAACATTTTCTCTATCAAGCAAAAGAAATATCTTTAAAACTAATTGCTGAATTAAAAAAAGTTAGCGAAATTGAAATTGACGATTCCTCAACATATGATTTTTCAAAATGTATTATTTGCCACCAAAAATTAAAAAAAACTGATCGAATTGTTCGACATCATTTGAACTACCAAAATTTTGTAGAAGGTAGAGCACACCAATATTGCAATTTGCAATACAGAAAAACTTTTTTTATTCCTGTAGTCATACACAATAGCAGAAACTATGACTCGCATTTACTTTTAAAATATTTGCCTAGAGAATATGCAAAAGATATTAATATAATTCCTTTAAATTTAGAAAAAATATCTATGTTTACATTAGATCATTTAAAATTCTTAGATAGTTTTCAATTTTTAGACAGCTCTCTTGATACATTAATTGAAAATCTGAAAATCTCGAATCATGAATTCAAAATGTTTGATAGTTTCTTTCAACACAACAAAAACAAGTATTTGCTACATCGAAAAGGTGTATTTCCTTATTCATATTGTGATCACATTGACAAACTTCAAACTATTGGTTTACCTCCTCAAGCAGCTTTTTTTAATGTTTTAACACATCAAAATATCACTGAAAAAGATTATATTCATGCTGTAGCCGTTTTCAGAGCATTTAATTGCAAAACATTTGGTGATTATTTACAACTATATCAAAATACAGATGTTTTAATGCTTGCAGAAGTATTTTGCGCATTTCGAACTCTTTCTCTAAAATATTATGAACTTGATCCTGTACATTATATTTCGATAAGCGAACTTACATTTGATGCAGGCTTGAAATTTTGTAAAATTGAATTGCAGTTATTGGAAAACATTAACGATTATATTTGGTTGGAAAGCCAAATGCGAGGAGGAATTTGTCTTGTAGGTAAACGTTATGCTATGGCAAACAATCCTTATGTACCATCCACTTACGATTCTTCGAAACCCCATTCCTATATTCTTGCATTAGATATAGTTAATCTTTATGGATATGCTATGAGCCAATTTTTACCTTATGGTAATTTTTGTTGGTTATCTTCAGAGGAAATAAACTCTTTCGATGTGTTTAGTATTCCTCCAAACAGCAACAAAGGATATATTTTAGAGATTGATTTAGAAATTCCCGAAACAGAACATGAGAGACTTAACGATTTACCATTAGCACCAGAACATCTCAAAATAACGTTCGATATGTTATCTCCTTATGCAAAAAAACTGTGCACAAAATTTGGGCTTAAGAACACCTTTCCATGCAAAAAATTAACACCTAATTTTTATCCAAAAAAACATTATATTGTACATTATTTGAATTTGCAATTTTATCTGAAACAGGGCTTAAAGCTCTCCAAGATACATAAGATTTTAATGTTTTCTCAAAACCCATGGTTAAAAGAATATATTACATTTAACAACTCAAAAAGATTATCTTGTAAAACCGAAAGTGAAAAATTATTTTTTAAAAAACTAAATAATTCCTTTTATGGGAAATGTTTACAAAATGTTAGGAAAAGGGTTAATGTTAAAGGAGCGCTCAGTGTCGAGGAATGTAAAAAGTACTTATCTAGCCCTGCTTTAGAATACTTCGAACCTTTAAACGAAAGTTTAACATTGTTCAAAATGAAACAAACTGATCTAAGATTAGACAAGCCTATATACATTGGATTCACAGTGTTAGAATTATCCAAACTACAATTATATGACTTGTATTTCTCATATTTTAAAAAATTTTATAACTCTAAATGCACCTTGTTGTACACAGACACTGATTCGCTTTAGTTACACATAGAAATCCCAAATGTATACGAAGATATACGAAATAACTTTATGGAAATTATGGATTTGAGCAATTTTGATAGAAATCATTATCTTTTTTGTGAAACAAACAAAGGTCGACTAGGAACTTTAAAAAATGAAACTTGTCAGCCAATAAAAGAATTTATAGGGTTAAAACCAAAAATGTATAGTTTACTATGTGAAGATCAATCAGTAAAAAAAGCAGCAAAGGGAGTAAAAAAAAGTTCTCTTGCTTCTCTAACTCATGAAAAATATAAACAAGTTTTGCAAGAAGAACTTTCTATTAAAGATTTACAGTATTCTATAGTCTCCAAAAAGCTTGTTTTAAAAACAGTTGTACAAAACAAAACAACATTGTCTTCGTTTTATGACAAAAAATTTTTAAAAAATGATGGTATTTTAACTTTATCTTATGGTCATCATGAAATCCAACAATGTACCGATTCGGAAGAGGAAACATAAATGCATTTTGTTCTGATTACTTTTTATGTATCTATTTTTCACAAAAAATAACATGCTTGTTGCTATGACACATAAAATGGATTCGAAAAAATACAAAAAAAAGAAAAAAAAAACAAAAAAAAGTGAAAACCAACTAAATCAAGTTGAAGAGTTTTGCTTACTAAATCAAGTTGAAGAGTTTTGCTTACTAAATCAAGTTGAAGAGTGTCCTTCCCCGGGGAATAGGGCTGATATTTCATAAACTTCAGTTAATGATTTTTCGGCGAAACCCCGGGTAAACAAAAAAAAAACGACCGAGATTAAGCCATTACCCCACTCCGGGTCTCG
>JAPDSC010140764.1:0-13114 GCA_026290005.1 Latrodectus geometricus
AAAAAAAATAATAAATAAATAAATAAAAATAAAAAGATTAAAAAATTGCGTATTACATACTTCAAATCTATATACGATTTATAAAGTTAAAATATTTTTTGTAAAAGAGTTTTTTTTTTCAGTATAGAATTAGATCACACAAAAAAGTTGTCAGAATATTGAAATTAAAAAATAATGATATAAAAACAAAATTTTGAAAATAAATCTAGGTTAAATTATGATTTATTTTACAAAATTCAAAGGTAAAACGTGTAAATTTGCAAAAAATTTATTAAAAGTAAAGTTTTGTGGAATTAAATTATAACATTTCACTACAAATATCTTGAATGTACTTCGGTCAGAACTACTATCAGTGTCGGAAATATTGTCAGGAATATAGGCTATATCACTCGCGAAGCGCTTCCTTTCAGACAACTTTGAAAAGCACGCGTAAACATCTGCAAAAATCTCTTATATACAGGGTGCTTCAAAAAAATGTATACACACTTTGAACTTCCATAGAAAATTTATTTACCGTTCTACAAAGTTAAATTTTAGGAAAATAGAAAGCTGAAAGTCCAATGTAAATGAAACATAAATAACAAATGTTAATACTGTTCAAATTGGTGACCTGCAGCATCAATAGCTGTTCGAGGCCGACCTGAATGACCTTTATGCACATCACACACTGTTCCATGAACTTCGAATTTGTCTCGTATGCGTGTAATTGTTAATCTTGAAGGTGGTTCTGTATCATACTCCCTTCTCCACTGTCTTTGAACTTCATTTACATTCTCAAACTTCCAGTACCACTTAATAACCTGCTTACGTTCTTCAAAACTCAAACGTACGTCCCCCATGTTGATATTACAAATTCCAACTGATAATATAACATAGAGGGACGATTATGCTGGCACCTGGCGAAGAAATATAACATTAGCCTTGTAGAGCGGGAAAACTACAATAGTTTAAAGTGTGTATACATTTTTTTGAAGCACCCAGTATTTCACAGATACGTGGACCACTAATGCTAGCCCATATTTAAATAAACCTCACAGAAAAGCCAAAATGAAGCCATGAACGGGGAAAAGCGGGTTGCACATTTAAATAGATGGCAAATATGTCTCCACGCGAAAATCGGGAGTTGCGCAAGAGTTACCCATCAGTATAACTTAAGAAATCTGGACATATGATAGTATGAAAAATACCACACATTTATCTATGCGTCTTTTAAATATCCATCACAATTTAGGTCCTTCAAAAATATCATCACCGCATAGATTTCTTGAAAAGATCTACCACTGATTCCCATTCTAAATAAACATAAATGAAATAAGTATGGAAACTGTACACTTACGTGGAAAGTGTATAAAAATCAAAAGAAAGGTTTCTTGTCGCAATTCATTAACATTTTAGACTCCATAAAAACAAATTTTTATTTTAATCTCCCACCATCCTGAAAGCAGAATCATTCAAATTGAAGAATATTTTTTTTAAAAAATGTGTCAATTTAAAATAAAATGACTTCTAACAAGAAACTAAATAAAATTCCATTCTTAGAGAGCGAGAGAATAACTTCATCAAAATCAGAGATCAAAGAATTTCTGAATTTTTATTTCAATAATAAAATACTCAGAATAAAAACATAGAATGAACATTATTGATCATGAGTTTTTCTGCAGTATTAGAAAAAGTAAAATTTCAAATTCGAAAAATTATTTGAATGAATATTTCAAAGATGTACATTTATATATTTGTGATTTTATGTAGGCGAGATTGATATATTTTTAAAAGAAATAAATGTATTGCAATTTCAAAAAGATTTAATATATCTTACATGAACAGAAACTTATATAATCTAAATATATAAATATTTCCATTTATATTATTTTTACGAATTTTAAATATATACATACTATATATTTTCTTCTCTATATTATTTTTTGCAATATTCTAAGTCTTATTTAAATGGAATATATTTTAGGAATACAGCAGATTCTAATACATATTAAAATATTCATGATTTGTTTTCATTGAGAAATAAAAAATAATCTACTTTTCTAAGTATTGAAGCTTCTTTATTACTTTTACATCAAACAACACTGTTCTAAAAATCTTTTAACTGTAAAGGAGAAAATAAATCTATTTCAAACGATTTACGAAATGCCGGTTAATGGTAAAGGAATCGATACACATTTTATGGTGAATATTTTTTTTTATAATACTTTTCAACAGAAAGTTTCTTTAAACAGGATGTGAAATAAAGAATAAAATAAAATTTTAAAATAATGCCCTTAATATTATTTACCATAGAATCATATAGATTCATGTAATATATATTTTGATTCTTTTGTTATACGCCATAAATTAGTTTTAGATGCATGTTTGTCGACAATGTTAATTTAATTTTGACCTACAATTAAAAAAAATTAACAATATTAATCATGATATTATATTATTTTCTTCTTGAGTTGTTTTCGGACTTATTTCAAATTTATTTGTTATCAGTTCATTGCAATATTCGTGTGTAAGACCAAAAGAAATATTCTTTGGGAGTACTGTGTTTGGACAGAAAAGAAGTCAACTGTAGATTGTACGGACACTTTAGAATTTCATGAATGAATTCATTAAAAAAAACCTCGAGACGCATCAAGTTAAACAATTAGCCATTCAAAGAATAGTAGGGTCTTAAAACTTGCTCAATCTAAATGCTATCTAGATATTTCAAACATTAGAAAAGTAAATTTATATCTAGTAGTTTTATAATATGAGCGAAGAAAGTTTTAAACAAATTCATAAAAAAGTTAGTGAAATACGAAGAAAATTTATACAGAGACGAAAGTTCACTCAAAAGAATAAGAAAAAGCCTGATATAACAAGATAATTTGAAATTTAGACCTTCTATTATATTTTGAAGAAGTATTAGTTAAGAATTGTAAATAAGAATTACATTGAATTCAGAATATAATTTTACACATTACTGTGTATGAAGATATTTAATTCAAAGTAGCAAATTTAAATAATAATCAAATATGTATTATAACTATACATTTTAAAATGCATAATCTAATGTTGTATAAAAAATTTAAATTTTTATTTTTTCAGTTATATTGAGATGATTAAAGAACTAAAAGCCTTAAAAGAAAAAAAACTTGATATTCCCTTCGGAAACAAGTTTTACCATATTTATAAGTTTCATTTAATATTCAGGAATAGAAGTTAAGCTGAAAGAGAATTTAACAAGATTATTAATTTCCCTATATATATATATATATATATATTTTTTTTTTTTGCATTTTTTGCATTTTTTGTGCTTAGATATAATCCAAATAAGAAACTTAAAAACAAAATTTCTCATTTAAATAGAGCTCTTTTATGTATATAAAAAAACATAATTAGTGGAAACTTACCCTTGATATTCTATTTGAGTTTGTTGTGGGAGTGAATTCATTTATTTGAATATCTTTGTAGTCAATCTTCCATAACAGACTATCCAAATCCTGCTCATAAGACCAAATCCTGCGAAGCAATTTAAAAAATAAACTGTAAAATTCGAATTCAAATTATTTTATTATTTTAAATTTGAATTTAACAAAATTTTTTTCAAAGGCTGTTACTTTTTATCAACAAAATTTTTAAAATGTAAATGGAGTTTCTTTTATAGTTTTAATAAAACGCATGAACATAAAATTCCTAATGCCGCGATACCAAACATAGCAGTAATAGCAATTTAGTTTTGTCCTTATATTGGTCTCAAGATCAATATGTTAAGAATCATTCAGATCTGTTCATTTCCCTTTCAAATACTGAAAGTAACAAACTAAATTGCTAATAAAATACTTCTTATCTCACCTTCTCTACAACTAGAACTGGATTTCTATATCTAAGAACTCTTAGACAATTAAGGGTTAATATACAAGGAAAAAACAAGAAAGGTCTTGTCGTTTTCGGATTGATATTGAAGGAAGTGAGGATAAGTATGCTAATTAGTGTATGACGTGTTTGAGACATTGATCAGTTGAGAGTAGCCAATATGAAAGCAGGTCCACTAATCACATTCATCAATCGTAACTCGTATAGAACCGAAGAAAAAAGAGCTCGTTCGGTGTTGTTTGCTTTTCTACTTCTAAGTGGGTTAATAATCTGCAGCATCAAGTCGCCGAAAATGTCAAGCGTTTGGGAATAGTTCTGTGAATAATACCACAGCATTATCATTCCTGCGCGAGACTATGTTATGCTTTGTGTCCGGTCGACTAGTTGTTTAGTAGTTCACTATGAGTTGCTATCTTATTGCGGACTCGGAGGAACATGTGAAACAGAAGCTTGGTTAATCGGTTCTTGGCAGATAACGCGATGACTAGGACTTGATTGGGAGAACTTGCACCATCCTCCTTACTAATTCGCACCATCAGATCTTCTAATCCTTGGACAATCATCTTCGTGGAAAATTCTTCACTAATGAAGTTGACTTGCACCAAGCACTCACTGACTTCTTTTCATCCAAAACCGAGTTTTACCACAAAGAGATAGCACAACTAGAGTTGACAGAAGGTGCTGGATGCCGATGGTGATTATATCGAGGACTGAAAAACAGGCTAAACTTTCGGTGAATCCTGTTTTTTTTTTTTTTTAGGGTCATTAAAAACGGGAAGAAATATCTTGTTTACCTAGTAATATAATGCATTTTGGTAATGTAGCTTAAGTAAATATTTTTCATGTTTAAGTTGATATATATAGTTGGGCAATGTGTGATCTAAATGTTGATCAAAATACAGTTGGCTTATACACTGTCAAAAGTGTCAACTTATAAAAAATTATATTTTCGTAAAATATATGTAATACGATAACTTTTCTGAAGGGAATTTGGCTCATAAATATTTAAGATTGCCCTAAAAAGTGAACTGAAATTTTTTCCGTCATATTTCTTATTAGTAACAAGTTATTAGTTCACATGATTTGACATTTTTTACCATTTACCTCAGACACCATCGCTGATGTCTTCATGCTAGATACCTACAGAATTTTTGTAACAACTTATCAAAAGTCTTATAACTCGTAAAACTTAGCGAATCAATTTAAAAAAAAAAATTTCCTGAATGGTTTGATCAACAACTGAAATCTACAATGTATTTAATAACTTTTACTAAAAACAATGCATTATTTCATTACTTAATGATTATTTCTAACTATTACTGAAATAAATTGCAGTGAATATGAAAATATTTAGTTTTTCTAATTTATTGGTCCCTTCAAATTTCTAATTATATGCATTTAAATTTAACCATAAATAAGAACAAGGAAGTAATCAAAAAATAATGAAAATTATATTGCTTATAAAAATTTGAGGACCATCTTCAGTTACGAAGAAGTAATTAGTCTTTATATTTTTTAAAATATTAATTAAAAATAATGGTTATTGCACATCAATTTAAATGAGTACGTGAATAGCAAATGGATGAAAAATTATAAGCAAAATTATTTACACAATTTGCTTTAAATATAGTTGAAAAATAAATGATAAATGTGGCATTAGAAATTAATGTTTCTACAAAAGATATTAAAAATATAATTACTTTTATGTTATTCACATTACCGCAAATATTTTTCGATATACTAGAAATATTACTGAGAATAAACTTGTATGGCTGGGTTTCAATTTAACTGCTAATGAATACTAAGACTGAAATCATTTAAAAATGTCCAGAGTAGGCAATTTTTGATAAATTATAAAATTTGCCGAAACGGTAGAAATTTAACCTAGTGGCGTTTTACTTTACAATAACCACTGGAAATAGCAGACCTATCAAGTTACCAGCTGTGGCGGGAAATCGCCAATTCGGTATCAATGATGATATCTTTGTAAGCTTTTCTGGTGTTAATTTCGGTATTTTTGTAAAATTTCCGTCGATTGGTGCGGATTCTTTAACCATTTCGTGCCTACTGTCATGTATACGCTCCAGTAAGAAACACACTCATTTACCGGCCGACACACGGGTGTGATAGAGCCTTTTCTCGTTCACCCCCTGCCGTCACACATGTGTGCCAGTATCCTAGAACGTTTTAAAACTATAATTTCCTCCACAAGATGGCATTGTATGCCTATATGGTTTCAGATTCATGTAGATTTGACCATCTACTCTAAACGAGAGAAGCATGACTCACATACACGTGGTTTTCGATTATATAAACATAAAGGAAAATAAATGCTTCCGAATGGAATGCTTTATGACGGCTCTTTAAATTCGCAAAAGGTATTTGTTCATAGTAAATAGGGAGTTTTATTTTCGCTAAAGCGTTGTATATTTCGGTTTGCAATCCAGTTTTTAGTGGATAATTAGTTGACGTGAGATCCGTGTCTTAAACGTTTCCATACAAAACGAGAATTTTATGTAATATATTTAGTTTTCAGATATATAATGTTAAAAGTCATCAAAGTAAGTCATGGAAATAAAATGTGTAAAATACATATTTAAACAAGAAATGACTTAACTAACTAAAGTATGTATTAATATAAAGCATATATCGTTCAAATTCTACACAGAACACTATTAAACAATGCGTTGACACTTCATGGATTTAGGTCTAAAAGCAACAAAAAACTCCAGCCCTGGACAGACACTCGCAAAATAAACTGCCGTTCTCAGCGATAAGCGCACGTTAGCGCTAAAGGATTAAATAGCACATATAATCATAAATGGAGATAAATTCATAAAGTGGATGCTTACCTGTATACAATTCCAATACCAAACACAATTAATATTAATGTAACCCCGCTAACTAGGGCAGCAAATTTCCACACTAGAAATAATAAAGATTTAATTACATTAATTAATTTATCCTTATTTTTGCAAGTCACAATATTTGATTAAATTTTTATTGCATTTAAAGCAATGTGTTAGGAAAATGTGATTGGTAAAATGAATGGTATTTCAAGAAAATTTATAAAAATACTATTTTTACGAAACTCCTTTGAATATTTAAAAATAAGTAAATACATAGAAAAGATTAATGTTTCCGATAAATATTCAGGTATCCAAATTATAAATATGAGTTGTGTGGGGAAGCATCTACTTTATGATGTAAACTGTTATATAAAATAATAAAATATATTTCTTAACATGTTTAAAATTTTTATAGATCAAATATAAATTAGGAAAAGTAATAAAAAGATATAAATATGTAAAAAAAATATAAAAAAAATAATAAATATGTAATAAAATTTAAATCAAGGAGAGATATAATTTTTTGTCTTGGAAAGTTTGAGAAAGGTTGTTTCTTAACTTATAAAAATACATTTATATCGATAGAATCCGAAAGTCTATTTGATTAAAAGAAAGTGAACCTGACTATTATTGTCCACAGTTCCTTTTAAAATTGCTTTTATTTATGTTAGTAAATTTTTATGACATATTTTACATAAAATATACCTAAATTTTGCATCAAAACAAAAACCCTGAATTTTAAATATTAAATTATTTTTTCGCAAACTATTGAATGTTTATTTTTTTTAAAAATGCACAGTAAAACATTTCGTAAATATTAAGTATACTTATTTTTCAAGAAATTTTCTCTGCAGAATTTTTAACAACTTTTTTATGTCTGAGAAGTTGCCATAACATAAACACTTTTTTAAATTATCATAATTATTGAGTCCTAATAACGCTGCAATATGGCAAAAATGAAAACATTTGTTTCTGATACCTACTCACGCACTTCTGGCCCTGGAAGCCACATACGGGTTCATCGAGAGGGGGTCTACCGTTCATCCATTCTATGTCTTGCAGGAGTTTCAGAACCTACAGATAAGAAACGATGAATACCAAAAAAAGTGATAAAAGATAATATACAAAAAATTAAGTGCAAACGCATTTTTTCCAATGACCCTTCGCCACAACAAGGCCAGAAATTTCTACTCATTTAGTGTTACCTGATGGGTACCTGTGAACCAAGTCACGGAGGCGAGTAGCATTACCTATGTCACACCACCACAGACCCGTTTATAGGATGGGCCACGTTTATACATCATCTCAGGAGCCATTTTTCTTAGGAAACACAGATATAGAATATATCCATGCCCGAACCGAGACTCGAACCCTGGACCAATAACCAAAGAGTCAGGAACACTAACCACTCTGCCATCGGCCGGCATAAATGCAAATATTAGCTTAATATTATTTTGTAATAATGTTGCTTCATTTTTATGAAACATTATTACTAAATAAGATTAAGCTAATATTTGCACTTTCTAATTGTTAATATTGCATTTCTGTATATTTTATGTACCTATATATTTTTTATATCCACATATAATGTTATGCATAACAGACTTTTATAAAGAATTGTTATTTAACGCTTTTTTTTAGAAAATGTAATTTTGAAATTTTTAATATTCTTCTGATAAATTAAAATATAACACATTATGTTGATGTAAAATAATTCTATAAACTAAAATCGACAGGAAAATTGCTTTAATAGAAAAATTCACACCAAAGAAAAACTGCAAATTTTGTTATTTGAATTATTTGTAAATTAGAATAAATTTGAATTTCTAAGTTAGAATATGAAGATTTTTTTACTTTTTAAAAATAGTAAAAACACATGATGTTTTTAGCATTTGTTTTGTTTTATCCCACGAAAGTATAATTCATTAAGAGTATTGTGAAATAACATAAATTGTTATAAGGAATTAAATATTACGTGAAATGAGAAATTATTAAAATAGTAATCTTATAAAATTTTTCAATGCAACGCTGTTTGATAAATTTTCGTTTGTTGGTGACGGCTCCATTCTTTGTTAGCATTGTGTTTATTTCTGGTTATTTTTCTTCTCATTGTTTCTAGCTTAACTTAATGGCCATTTTCCATATATTGTTTTCATGGAAAGTGAGATATCTTTTTTACATATGGACTTTGTTCTTAATAAGTTATGAATGATTCATAATATAAGAAAGATATTAATATGTGAACCATATTCATTGATTATATTTAAATTACACATCAGATTAAATTATACAAATTAAATTTTAATTAGTCACGTAATTGAGAAAGTAAGCATTCTTTTTAAGAAATAATCACGAAACTCACATTTAACAAAGCTAAGAAATTAATTAGTTTATCTCATAGAAAAGTATATTTAAAATAAGAAGCTAATAATAAATGAAGAAACTATTAAAATTAAAAAAAAAAATTATAAGCATTTTATTGGTTATTGAAAAATATCAAATGAAGTAATTTATTAAATCGTTATTACTTAATGAAATATTAAATGAAGTAAGTATTACAAGAAATTACTACTGAGAAATAAAAATATTTATCTTGTAAAAAATCTGAATTAAAATTTATTTATGATTCAAACTTAATCATGTAAATGATCATGAGTAATTTTAAATCATGAAAACTATAAGTGATTTGAACTTGTTTCATTAGGTTTTTTAAATGATAACTTTTGAAAGTAAGCAGTAATAAAATCTTATGAAAATTCCCCATATAATCTGATGATTCAAATATTTCATTTTTTTTTTCATTTCAGTATGAGTATAATATGATTTTACACTTAAACGTATCATTAAAATATAGTTTCATATTTTAAGTTTTGAAAATTACCATTAAATGCCAATGTGTACGATACATTACTGTAATGAACTTTACATCATAATAAAAAAACGAATTATTTTTATTTGAAAATACATTGGATTTTTTCCCCTGTAGTGTAGTGTCATGGAATTCATTCGAAAGTTTATTAAATTATTCTTCATATTTTAGATATGTACTTCTTTATTTAAATATTTAATAAAAATTGTAATTTGACGAAAATGTATGTTAAAATTTTCTATAATGCTATACGTTTAAAATTAATCATTACTTTTTCATGAAAATTTAATCAAATGAATAAGCACTTTGAAATAAAAAGATAAATATTTTGTTAACAAAATATAATGCTAGAGAAAATATTGTTTAGCGAATTTTGCTAATATTTATTTATAGAAAAAAATGTTTCAACTATATTTTTTATCAACTGTCAAATTTAATACTTAAAATTATAGAATGTAAATTTATATCCAGAAAAACTAGAATAGAATTAAATTCATGAATATCAAGATTCGAAAATTAGCGATTTAGAAAGCTGCAAAATATTTCATAATGTTAAATCATATGAAGTACCCCCCTGTAATATCAAGAATATGTTGCGAAATTTACAAGACGATTTAGATAGAGAAATTTATTTTTCTTTGAACAGAATGACTGAGCTGAAAAAAATGTGTGTGACCAGTATTTAATTGTTTATTGTCATTTCCAGCATGTATATTCATAGCATTGGTAAATCACAATTCTCTTTTACATATGGTATTCTTAAGCAAAAATGGGACGAGCCAAAATAAAAGAAAATCAAATATAGTATTCTTATTTTGTAAGCACATTTCCCAGATGAATCCTGGTTAAATTTGATAAATTTATGAAAAATATATTCTACAACCTAAGTACCTAAGAGACAGAAAACTTAATTTACTAGAAACAAGCATCATTTCGAATAAAAAGCAAGCATTTAAAGAACACTGACAATTAATATAGTGCAATGTTCTGTTAGTAATGTTCAATAAGTTAATAAATAACAAAAATATCGTATGATGAAGAACAGTTGATAAAAATTAATTGAATTCTTATTCTTAAGTCTAATATTCCATTAAAATCTCGAAATAACTAGATAAAATATTAAAGTAACTAGCGGCCGTATTCACCAACCAGAGTTAAACGAGGTTTCAGGGTAAAGGACGAGTTAAGTCATGAAACGTTATTCACCACGAAAAAAACAGCGATTAACTCGCCTATATGGATCCCTCGAATAACCCTACGATTTCGGAGTGTTAACGCCGAGTCAACAAACAATGGCGGACTTAAGCGATATGTCTGTTGACATTGAGGTGCAAGATTGATAGTCAATCAAAAGCCGTTTAACATGTCGTGTTCGGTTAACTCCAAAGTTGTTTTACAAGGAATTTCCCCGCTTCGTGAATAAGAATTGGCGAGTCCTGCTAGAGTTGAGTTATATTTGAGATAGGCTACACTCAAGTAACTCGTGTTTGGTGAATACGGTCGTTAAAGATGGTCATATATTTAAAACTCTCATGATTGTTATATTGCAATTACTGATAATAACCATTCTTATTTTTCATTAATTAAACTTTATATAGTCATTATATTTGATATCGAAACTCTTTTGAATAATAAACATTGGATTGGATGGAATGCAAAAATGTAAACAAACAAATCGTCGCAAGTATTACCCAAGAGGCCTATCAAACTAGCAGCCAATCAGAATCTTTCTTACATATACTGCCGGGGTAACACTAGTGTAGCTTAATTGGCTCTTTGCCTTAGTTTGTGAATAAAAATACGCGAGTCAAGCGAGAGTTTAGTTGACTCCAAGTTACGCAACTCTCGAGTTATCCCATGTTTGGTGAATACGGCCGTAGATAAAATACTTTTAAAATTTTCTATGTTCTCTTTATTCAAATATTATAGCACATTACTAGCTTTTCCGGTTTAAAAATCGGCCTATGGAAAACTAAGTTTACATTTAAGATAAAAACAAATATCTAAAGATGCTTAGACAATTAGCATATCGGGAATCTTGTAAAAATTTTAAATAACTTATGAAACTTCACGAAATCCTTAGTTTTTAAATTTTAACTATCATAATTCTTTATAATCCTATATAAGTAGATAAAATCAGTTTAGGAATACCGAATTGAAAAAATACATAAAACATTGACCATAAGCAATTCATGTATTGAAAAATATTTGGTAAAATTCTAGAACAGTCCACACCCTTGGTGACAAACTGAAAAACAGGGCCAAGGCATAACAAAATGGCGAAATTAGAATTCCAGAAATAGTTGGGTTTATCATATCTAATGTACCAATGTAGAATTATCAAGAATGATGAAATTTATAGTTAACAAAAATTATTTGCACCAAATTTTGGCTTTTGCATGGATCCAACCAAACATTCTTTATTTAGATGCATATCTTAAATTATATTAAAGGTCATAATCATACCCAAAACAAAAAAAAATCGAGTCTTTTTTTCTCTGGATATAATAGTGCATTCCAGAAGATAATGTTTACCCTCATTGTGTTTAATGGAGCCCTCATGGCATTACAAAATAAAATGGAAACCGTCAGAACCAACCATTTCTTGCCGATCAGAAAACCAGTAACTTTTTTCATGAGATTATTGTAGCGTAGTAAAATATCTTATGAACTATCTTTGTACCTGGGCACAAAGATAGATATTGAAGGTCCAGGAATTACGAATTATTGCCATCATGTTTCATCTGTCCATTATTTACTAACTCGTGCTACTATTGTCTTGTAGAAAAATCACTATTAAAAAAATCATCTTTAACGAGTTTAATTCACCCGCATTAATTGCTGAAGTCTCAAACAAATATAATTAAGTATCACAAAGACTTGTAGTTATATTAGCTCGAGCTGAAAACCATATTTTACAGCTTCCCTCTAAATCACTTTATTTATATGGCTTCATAAGTAATTCAGAGAGGGCTGTAAAATTCACGCATATACATGGGGTCTTAATAAATACTTTTTATTAAACAATACTTTTAAAATTTTACCTTTCTAAAACATAAGAAAATTCATATTTTTCTCTGGTTAAGAAGAAATTTCGGAATAGAATTAATTTTATATTAATATGTCTAAAAGCATAGTTATATATTTACATTATGAAGAATCTTTTAAAAATATTTAATGTTAAAAATATAAAGTAATTTTTAAATTTCTTAAATCGAAATAAATTTTTAAAAAAGATACAAAAATGTTAATAGAAACTAAATCAATCATTTAGGAACAGAAAAATAATTAGAATAATAATAGATAACAGTAAATAAAAAATAAAAAGGGGATTTGCGAAGGAAGAAAATTCAAATAATGAAAACAATAGAAGAAAAAAACTTATCCTTTCTCATCCGAGATATAGGGAACAAGGGAAAGAGTTTCAAATTCATTGATATAAAGGCTCTTGAGAATATTCAAACAATTAACCAAAATTAGAAAATGCAGAAGGTATGACTATAATATTAAAGTAAATAATGGACAAAGGAACATTTAGATAAAA
>JAPDSC010140773.1:0-21595 GCA_026290005.1 Latrodectus geometricus
CCTTTCAAAACCCTTCATCGATAAATGTAAAAGAAAAAGAACATATTATTTTAGCGATGATTGGGAACATCTATATTGTTTCGTTGATTACAAAGGGAAGTGTATTTGTTTGTTGTTTCATAATAGTGTTTCGATTCCCAAGAAAAGTAATATTGAACGACATTTTAAGACCATTCATACCAATTTTGATAGTGACTATCCAATGAACTCTGAAATTAGAAGAAAAAAAAATTATTTCTTTAAAATCTTTAATTACTACCCAGCAAAGTTTTTTTACTAAACCACTGCAACAACATAAAACAGCAACGATTGCGTCATATAAAATATCGCATTTGCTAGCTAAGAATAAAAAACCATTTACAGATATAGAATTAGTGAAAGAAGCCATGTTAGAAGCTGCTGATTCACTTTTTGAAGAATTTAAAAATAAAAAGGAAATAGTTTCAGCTATAAACACGTTGCAATTATCAGCACGAACTGTTACTAGAAGAATTGAAGTAATTGCTGAGAATTTGAAGGCAGAAATAGCAAATGCTATGGAAAATTGTATTTTCTTTTCGGTACAGATGGATAAATTGACAGACCTGACAAATATATCACAATTAGCAATTTGCGTAAAGATGGTATTTTCTGATTTTACAACAATAGAAGAATTTCTTAAAGTTCTGGCATTAAAGGGAAGCACCAGAGGAGAAGATATCTTATCTACTTTTAAAAAGTATGTAACAGATGTAAAATTACCTGTACACAAAAAATATCGTCAATTACAACAGACGGGGCACCAGCGATTACTGGTTAAAAAAAAAAAAAAAAGAAAAAAAAAAAGAAAAAAAAAAGGATTTATTGCCTTATGTAGGCAGGATTCCTTATTCCCGAAATTTATTTCTTATCATTGCCTCATACATCAAGAAATGTTATGTGCAAAAACAATAGGTTTTCAGCACGTATTTACGATAGTAACAATAATTATTATTCCATAAGATCGGGAGCTATGCAACACAGATTGTGTTAAATTACTTTTAGAAGATGAGGATGTTCAGTTCACAGATCTTCTTTCACATACTGAAGTGAGGTGGCTGAGCCAGAGGTAAAATACTTGAGCGGTTTATCCTTTTTTTGACACAAATAAAGGAGTTTATTGCATCAAGAGGCGAATTTTACGAGCAATTAGAAAATAAGGATTGGCTAATCGACCTCGGATTTCTGACAGATATAACGGCAAAGTTGAATGAATTAAATTAAAAAATATAAGGGAAAAATCAGCATATCGCTGACATGATTAGTGCAATAAATGTATTCAAATGCAAGTTAGTGTTGTTGAAATCCCATCTATTGAAAAAATCATTATCACATTTCCCAAATATAAAATTGTTGAGATTTAATATAAAAATGTTGAGAGTTTAAATTTAAATAATGAAAATTTTTCTGCTACATCATATTTATAAATTACTGATAAGCTAATAGACGAGTTTTCTTCTAGATTTGAAGATTTTGAGGCATTAGAACCCGTTCTAAGATTTTTCATAAATCCATTCAATGTTACTGAAGATGATGTTCTTGAAATAGTCTCAGTGTATTTCGAGCTTCGTAATATCGAAGACCTAGAATTAGAAATAATAAACTTGCAAAGTGATATTATTTTATAAGCGCTTAGTAATTATAAAATGTTTTGGAACTTAGTCAATGGAAATAAGTATCCTATTTTAAGGAAATGTGCGCTAAAAATTTATTCATATTGTGCAACAACATACAATTGCGTGTCTTTGTTCTCAAATATGAAATATTTGAAATCAAAATACCGAACAAAGCTTAATGACTCACATTTATATTATTGTTTAAGGACCGGGAACTCTAAATATATCCCCAATTATAAGAAATTAACTGAAAATATAAACACCCAAGTTTCACACTGAATTATATGTATCATTATGTATAACACCAACAAAATAAAGTTATAAAAAATCTGTTTTTTTTTAATGCCTATTTATATCTGTTGATTATCTGGAAAATATGCGCCCTCAGTGATTTTCAAATTTAGTACTGCGCTCTTAAGGACAAACAGGTTGCCGACTCCTGCTCTAAAAAATAATCGAGAATTTATTGTATTTTTATGTAAAAAAAAATTAGTGTATACAAACATACATAAGTGAAAGACTTACGAAGTTAAGCTTCTTTTAAAATATACAGACATGAATTTTAACTTTATTATTCATTCCATTGTCAGTTTTTGAAACAATAAAAAATTCTATATAAACAGATAACTGAATCGGTTTTTATTTTGGATCAAATTAGTATTCTTGGATTTGTAAATGTTGCGCTTATGGTCTTTAATAAAATAACAAACAAAAGCGTTAAAGAACATTTTAGTATTAAAACAATAGCTAAACAAAATATCTATTTGATAAAATTTCCATAAAACGTTTCAGTTAAAGAACACTAGCTTTTTCTATTAGAACATAATTTATAGAATCAATTTTATGGTAACGTTATCAGCTTTCTCCTATTCTAAAAGTACTATTGTTGACTATAATAATACTTTTCCCTAGAAAGAGGTTACAACTATTGAACATGTTTAAAATCTTAAAATGATTATCAGATATCAACTATCAGTTCTGCGAATTATCTTAAAATGTTAATTATGAATTTGATTACATAGAGGAACACATATACAATTATTATAAGTGTGTTTTACTCCAAATAAAATCTAAATGCATTTGTCTCCTTAACAAATTTTGATAGCCTCAAAAATGAACTTTTCTAATGATTCGTCTACCTGTTAATTGGTCCATTTTTTCTTACAGGAAGTCTCTAAGATTGTTTATCAGCAATTTCTAACATATGTAAATATAAAATTATGTAAATTAGTAACAAAATAACTTCATTTCAAAATAAGGAAGTATCTTTAGCAGGAATAATTTTTATGACATTTTCCTTTTTCGGTTCAATGTTCGTTGCATTTGAAGAAGAGGACATCTATCCTTAAATTGAAATATTTTATCATTTTTAACCAATATGTTCACTCATATGCTGAATTTTTTTTTCCAGAAGAATTTAAATCGGGGGTTAATTTTACTATGTTTAACCATCATGTACGCTTATCTATGCTAATTACTTTTCACAGAGGAATTTACACTTTGTAGTTTTCATCCAGTAACTAGATTTATTTTACTATTTTTAACGATTATGTACAACTATCATCCATGCTAGTTTTTTTTCTCTAAAAAAATGTGGCATTTCAGAAGGAACGTACCATATGTTCAGAATTGTTATGGATTAACTTGAGGAACAAGACAGATGCCTTTTCTAAATACTTGTCAAAACCTCTAATTTACTGTGAAACAATTTTAGAATTATTTCGGCCACTACATTAATAGTATGTTACATTTCATCCTCTATTCTGCCACTGCAGACTGATGAAATGCAACCTTTATTTTGTAGGTATTTATTGCGCTCTTTTGAAATCTTTTTCATGTACATTAACTGCCACACCACTGAGCTGCTGTTTGCCTTACGAAATTAGCGATTTCTTTCGGTAATAGCAAGGACATTACGATGTATATATATATATATATATATATATATATATATATATATATATATATTATACTGATATACATTAATTACTGTCGTTTGTATTTTGAATATAAAAGATACTCTTTTTATAAACTTTAATATTTTTCTTTATCAAAATTAAATTCTTATTCAAAAAAGTTATCTTTATAACGAAACAGAATAACATTCGTTTGTATGTTAATAAACTATCGGTTAATGAACATCCTTACATAATATAGAAAATAGCATAAAATCATAACCACTTTCTCTTCTGAGATAAATCAGAATGAGTGTTTACGTCTAAGACTCAAAAATCAAGACATTTCATTTTTTTCTGAAATTTTTCAGATGCAAAATTTCTTTTTTAAGAACTTGATTAAAAAAGAAAACAATATGATGGTGGGAATCTTTCCTCCTTTTGACCTCACAAGTGCCTATAGTGATTATCATCTTAGAGATGACTGATTTACTTAAAAATTCAGAAACACTCTCTAGTGGGAGGAGTTAAGAAGATTCACAAAAAACTAATAAAAAATAATAGTTTTCTGTTATAGTATAAAAATGTTTTCAAAGATTTCGGTGAGTTCTGTTTTGAATCATTTTAACGAGCTTGCATAAATATGGCTGTCCGGTTCCTCTTGTCGGCTTTCATCTTGTGTAGTTGGGCTTTGATGGAGGGGTCATCCAACAGTTCCGCAGAGCCGATTTCCTACGGTTGGATGCAGGACATCCAAAGAGCTGCCATCACTAGAAACGGTAAATAATTTTAAATAATTAAATACGAAGTATACTTCGGAAATTGGGAAATTCAAGGGGAAGTTCGATGTAGAATTACGGAAAATTATATAATACAGCATTTCTGCGTGTATATTGGTCGGGGTTTATAAATGCTTACGTATTTTGTAGATTTTCTATAATAGTGATTAATAACTATGGCAACTGTATTTGCTTGAAAAGCATTTATGTGCAGAATATTTAAATAAATGTTTTAAAGTTTTCAGTACTTAATTTATCGAAGCGCATTATTAATTATGAAGCTTCTGATGGAAATTTTCCGATTATATTATAAAGAATAATGCTGTCTTCATACGTTCAATCAGTGCCTTTTTATTGAGAAGACTCATTAATTAGTACAAATTCTCCTAAATTCTAAAAGATGGGATTCGATCTTAAAATACATTGTTTGATACATACCATGCATCGCATCTCGAGCAACGTTTTTTAGAAATTTTTTTTTTGCAAAATACTTATCTAAAAAATATAAATATGTTTTTAATTATAAATTATTTTCAACGAGAAAGTTTATCCTGTCTACCAGTTTTATTTGCCCCAAGGATCTTATGATTTGTAATTAGATTTTTAAAATTGTTCTCGTGTGCTTCCACGGAATATACTCCACTCTTCTTATGTCCATTTTTAAAAAAAGTATTTATTCCGAATTAAAAACATTTCTAACCTTATATTATGAACCCAAAAATATAAAACAAATTTAAAGCTAATAAACTTTAATGTAAATTGAATAAAAGTGCACTTTTATCTACTTCTTCAGAATAGTTTTCCAAAAATTATGTATTCTAAATTTTTGCAAATAAGAACTTTTTACTATATATATATATATATATATGTCTTTCATCGGTAGATGTTGAAAAAATTTTTAATTTATGTCTCCTGAAAAGAAATTCCGTTTTTGTCATTTGAGTAGTTTCATTAAAATTTTAACCTAGTTTTATAAGTAAAAAATATCCATCGTTTTGGGAGAAAAAAATTTTATTATCTGAAAAAAAAAAGAAAAAGTACAAAAACAGCTTATTTATAAAAAAGTTCTTTACTAAAAAACTTTCAAAAGATACAATAAGAAGTTGAAACATTCATCAAACAAATTAATTTCTTTTGTTTGATGAATTTACATTTATTTAGAAAATGTAAATTCATCAAACAAAATAATATGCTTTTTATTTAGAAAATGAAATTGCTTCTTACGAGAATAGTCTGACCATCAGGTTCTTGGATAAAAGAAATTAAATTTATAACTTAATAATACTTAAATGAAACATACTCTTTTTATGAAGTTTATAAAACAGCAAATTAACTTCGTTTGAAACATTCGTATAAGGGATAAAAATTTACTATTCAATAATTTTCATTTTCTTTAAATAACGTCATTATTGTTAGGATGATAATTAATTTTAGTATTATATAAATGGTCAAAAATATCATCAAATAAATTTTAACTCACTTCAAAATGTTTCAGTTGAGGAAACCAAAAGGGCTGCTTACAGAAAATGCTTTTTAAAATTGGTTTCTTTTAATAGTCAGTGTCAAAAAAACTGAAAAAACTTTTAGCGACCATAGAATAACGAGGCAATCAAATGAATGATTTGTTCTTAAGAGCTACTAACAGAATACTAAAAGTTAATCTAAATAGCTTTTTGTTGGCTGGAAAACTTATGAGGTAGATTAGAATTACAAATTCGTATCACTTGATTAAGAGAAATGTAGCATAAAACATAGTTTTTTATTATGATTATGATCAGATAATTATGATGAATATTTTCAAAATATAGAATAATGAGCAAGTATCAATTTTTTTAAATTTAAATGTTTTAATTTTAAAGTAGATAGCTAAAAATGTTTGTTAATTTTCTCACCATTTTATTTTGGAATCATGAACATAATGTATTTTGCGGAAGAACTTTTCAATATCACATTACGAAAAGATATATTTTTCTCTGAAAACTTAGTGGTGGCCAGTTCTACTTCGAAACACAAATAGTATTTGGCATAAACTGCAATAATTTTGCCAAATTTCGAAACACAGATAGTATTTGGCTATTAACTGCAATAGTTTTGTAACATAGACAGCATCGAAAATTCAATATAAAGGATATATATTTCAGTAAATATAAAAAATGTTTTTGAAATTTAGCATTTATGTCGTATATTAAAATAAAAAAAAACCTTGATGTAAAAAGGGAGATTGCAATAATACAGCAATAATATAAAATATTAATTAAAATTTTTGCATTTCGGAAAATGCTATCGACTTATGATAGCTTACTTTTGCATAATAAATACTCTGTTCGTTTACGTCCATTGTTTAAGTGTTCAATTCAGTAAACAACTTAACCATTACAGAGAAATAAGAACAATTCAAAATATGTGTGTTCTTATTTTTGGTTTTTCCTTTTACAGTTTTAAATCAATCATACTTTGAGTAATAAATCTTGAAAACTAGTGTTCTTTTATGAAGGATAATAATTACATTAAATAGAAAGATTCTAAAACATGAAAACATAGCACCAATTTTGTTTCCAGTAATAGCTTCTATAATTACCGTACTAAATCTTTTACAACATTAACGGTTTAGTGGCGGTCCTATCTGGCCTGGGATATACTTTATTTAGTTTAGTCATTGCAGTATTTTTAAATATTTTAATTTTTAATGAAATATTTGCATAGAGCTTATTAAAGAAGTTCATCTATTCTATTATAATTTAATTCAAAGTTTTTAAGAAATTATATTTTTTCATTATACTTTTATAACGTAATAATGTTTTTAATATTTCCTTTTATATTTCTTACATATACTATAACTTTTTATCTCTTTAAAGTTAATATTTCTTATTATATATTCTATATCTTTTTATACCTTTAAAATTAAAATTTCTATTTAGCACTTTGAATTTGAGTTAATTTATTATTTTTCGATTTAATCAGCTTGTATCACACAAATATATTTTGAATTTAAAGGCACATAAAGATTGACTTTAAAGTCTTCATAAGCTTAGTTCTTGTCGCTTGATTAAATAAAATAAAACCAAGTTAAAAATGTTTTCTTATTCCGTCAAAACTTGCTCGAGTTTCCTTAAATATAATAACATTATTTTCATCAGATTAAATAAAATAAATATAAAGCAATTTGTGACATGATTGTGTATCTTTAAGAAATGATCTTAAAGTTGCTTAACACGGTAAACCAAAATTTAGTAAGCCTATTTGCCTCGGATTCACTTCCTTAAAGGAAACACAATGGGACATAAATGAAGTGATTTGTTCGTCATCAAGAATTTAGGAAAATAAAAACAATGTAACTAATGCAATATTTTTTTCATTATTATATTTATAAATTTTTAATAGAGATGAAAATAAAAGCCTGACTTTTATTTGTTAACTTATTAAGTGATATTATTTGTATTTTAAAATTATTGTTAATTTTAAGTTCATAATTTATCAATAAACTTGATATCACTCATAACACTACTGTAAAAAGCAACATAGAATGCATCTTTTATAGAATAAAATAGAATAAAAGAGATATAAAGTAACAAAATTTTTACTATTGGAAAAATTATTGATCAATAATTTTTTTTAAATGAACTAATTTGATATTAATTTAAAATTCTGTAGCTGTACGAATTTTTTATTTTAATTTTTAAAAAAATATAGTGCTCTATTTTCTTCTGCCAAAAAATTTAATTCTGCTTCTTTCATGTTAAAAGAAACATTTTATAATATAATGCACCTTTTTCAACATATAATATTTTAAAAATTTTATGTATCTTCTTTAAACTCATAAAGGGTATCATAATTAGTTACTAAAATTAAAATGTGTGTGTGTGCGTGCCATATTTATAAAAATAATTATAAGATAGAATAGAATTTAAACAATTGTAACTTGAAGAGTGATTACAGAATAACAATTGTTGATTAATTTAATAAAATTTTTATACAAATATGTATCATGAACCATATGACACAAATATAATTTCGTTATGATGAAAGTTTTTTAATCTATTTTTGATATTCAATTAAATAAAATAAATTTATTAAATCTAAAGATCATTTAAGAAATGCCACTTATTTAGTTTGATCTTTTGACTAATTGTAATAAAAATCACTCTAAATATATCATGCGTTACTCGAATAAAAATGAAAATATTGAAATTTGGTATTCTTAATATTGATTTAATTTTCTTCATCCCTGTTTAATTACTGTAGTTTTCAAACTTTTTATTATAATTTTTATCTTCCGGTTTTCAGTTATTGAGTATACAGTTTTCTATTTGCGAAACACAAAATGAAAACAAATTATACAATTAGATTGTTAATAATTTCCTACTGAAAAAAAGTAATATTGACACAGTCAAATTGTGAAACTCTCCTTTCATTAATTGAAATAATTTAATGTACCAAAATAAGACATTTCTTTTAAGTTGTACTTTGCAAGTTTTATTCAAATGAAGGGATAGATGTCCTGCATTTTTTAACTGCTTTCTTAACTTTGTTAAAGCTTGATCAACAGAAACTCTGCCAAGTTGATTGTTATGTAGTGGGTTATGTTTTTGTAGTGATTTTCCTTTTCTATTTAATAACAAATCTTTTTTGTCTGAATTTATTTTCAGAATACATATTCTATAAAAAGACAAAAAGAAAATACATTGAGGAAGCAAAAATATTTTCAAACTATTACCAATGTTATATACTATTATAGTAATAAGATAATAAATTGTATACTATTATAGTATTATAGATAGTAAATTGCATATCCATTTCATATTTAGAAAACTTTACAATGTAAAAAGAAGTTTAGGGATTAAAATTAACTGTAAGTTGTAGTTTTCCTATTTATTGTCATAATTTAGTAAATAATTTATTTTTAAATTTTAATTAATTTTTAACTTTTAAACTAAAATAATGTCTTAAGAAATATATAGTTATCTTCTTAAATATATATTTATACTTTTAAATTTGCATTTATGTTTATCCATTCGTTTGAAAAAAGTGATGTGAAATGTGTACACAAATATACTGTAATTTCTGGAAAAAATATCTCGTTTATGTTTAAAAATTAAATTTTTAGCAATGTGGAGTTTCTAATGATTTAGTGATTACATCAATTAAAAACTAAAATCATAAACGAATAAGAAGTGCAGAAAAAATTATTAATAAATTTATTTAGAAACTATAGCTACGCAATATGTGTGTGTACAGCAAAGTTATGCATGTATATCAACCTAATATTCTATTTATATATTCTGTTATTCCATTTATCATGAATATAAATTACATAATATAGTTCGGAATTCGCTCGGGCTATATAATTTAAACTAGAATTTGGGACATTTTTTAATTTGAATGGTACGAAATAAGATTTTGAAAACTTCTTTGGATGTATAGTTTACAATAACTATTTTTGCTTGAGTATAATTTTATTTTTATTCAATTTAGTATTTCGTTTTTGAAATAGTTTTTAATATGGAATGAAAATTATGCATTTAATTATTTTTATAATATAGAACAGATTTTAGAATATGTAAATACAACCGTAAATGAAGCATATTTTCATCATTTATCAGATGTAATTTATTTGGAGTTAATTTTTCATTCTATAACGTATACCCCGAGGTATAATTTTTGGTTTTGCGATAGTGATGTTCACAGGGGTTTTACTATCAATTTGACACAGCACTAAGTATAATTCAGTGCGACGTTTTTTCTAGAAGTTACGGTAAACACTTTTTAAACATGTAAGTATTGATCTTAGTCTGCAAAAGAATGGATGCAATTTTCAATTATAACTATCGTTATATCATAAGAAACAATATTAATTTTAATTGGAATTTTTTTATTTAAAAGATTCAAATGTACTTACTTATTATCAAGTTGATTGGTTTTTCAATATAAACGAATTTTTCGATAGATATTAAAAATTTAGTTGAAAATTGATATGTGCAAAAGAACATTTTACAAAACTAGCACTGAATAAATATTATACATTGGAAAGTAGGATATTTGGAAAACTTTTATATTATTTTGTTCATAATTGAAAATGTCTTAAATTTAACATTTGCAGTAACGCAATAGCTCACAAATATGCTCGAAAATAAATATACTGAAAAATGTATAAAAATTATCTAAAAGAGATACATAAAAGTGCATCTAAAAGAAAATAGATAATTATTTATCTACTTTTGCACTTTTTCTCCATTTTACATTTATAATTATAAATACGCTGTTCATTTTTAATCAACTTTATTTAATAATACATTAATAAATACGGCAGAAAATCTGCAAAATGACATTCTATTTATAACTGCTTAATTGTTAGAAAATTTGATTCCCATACCTTTTTCGTCAGAAGTATGGAATAATGTTTCCAGTTAAAGTAAATTTACACAATAATTATAAATCCATAAGTTATTAATAAACTATCAAATATATTAATATATCAATAGAAATATAATAAAAATGATAACAATCAATGAAAAGAAATTTCATGATTTAATCCCAGAACACATAACGTTTAAAATTTAATACATTAAATAATCATTGAAATTTATGCAACAGATAGCAAATAACATATTTCTCCATTCTTATAAAATCATATGCATATATAAATAACAGAAATGTATTTTACATGTAACCAACAATTTCTAAATAACAACAAATTAAATAACTATAAAATAAAAAAGAATTTATAATAATGAGAAGTAAGAAATTTGCGTTTATCATTAGTCCTACTACGTTCATTTGATGCATTTGTTATTATAGTGCAGAAATTCACATTACTTGAATACTAAATAGAGAGAAGTTTTGGTAAAATTGTTTGTCAATCGCAAGACTAAAATTCTCTTAAAAATTAATTATTCAAGGCGCTATTGCGACAAATAATACACAAAGATATTAACTGTATTTTATACAAATAAAATTCTTATTCTGTTTGTTATGCCAAATTTTTGTCCAGGTTTGAGTTGAGAACAGCTTTATGGAATGGAATGAAACTTATATTAGGATATTGTTCTAGCTTGCTCTTAAAATATATACTTCGAAATCCATGTATGATTTCTGGAGATAGAGGAAAATTTGTGTAAGAGAAAAAAGTAATAAATATAATATTGGATATTCCATTTTGTCTTTATTCCAACTGTGTAATTAAAAAAATAACCATATTCATTTTCTTCAATTTTTGAAAAAGCATTGTTTTTACCCCCTGTAGCAAATAACTTGCGTTTTTCTAAGAACTACCTATTGGAAATGCATTGGAACACTGATAAAATGATGAACCGATTTCTGAACTAAAACTGCATAACTTAAAGGAATTTTCATGTTCCACGTTTCACTTAATTTATTTTTAGATAATCTATAATCTGAGATTTCATTTTGTGTTTTGAACCAAAATTAGTTGAACAGTGTTTTGAACCAAAATTAGTGAATATTAGTGTTATTTTTCTGAAGTGTCTGGAAAATTAGGTATATGTATTCTACTTTAATATTCCTGAAAAGATTTCCCTCAGTTTTTCTTAAGAAAGATTGGCTTATGCACCTCTTGCATATATTAATATTAATAACCTGGATAAATGTTCTGTGTGTCTCTGGTGATTAAATTTAGATAAAAAAAAAAATTATTTCGCTTGCCATATTCTGAATGTAAAAGCATATCAGAGGAGCTTGTTACGGAAGATGGGAGTGACTGAAATCGAATAGATAAGTGAAAGCTCCTTGGTGTAATATAAAACTTTTATTCCCAGATAAAGAAATTGTGCACAAGATTTCTTTCATTACGACTTGGAATATATATATATATATATATATATATATATATATATATATATATATATATTCCAAGTCGTAATGAAGGAAATCTTGCTAATATTGTTTTAAATTATACTTTATATCTTTTAGAAATTTAGTTTTCACAGAAATTTAAACGCATTTTATATTTGTTTGGGGAAAAAGTAATCCATTTTTTTTTTCGGTAGACGTCTGTAGTGATCGATATCTCGTGAGGTATCTATCAAACGATTTCAGATTTATGCTAGTTGGAAAGGTGACATTTGACACTAAAATATTCTCTTGTAGTTTTTTTGTTTGATTAATTCAGTTACGAGTACAAGGTTTTAAAAATGGAAGACAACAAACAGAAAATTCGATACATTTTCGTTTTTCTCTTGTAACGGCGAAAAAGATAGCCGGGTGGCTAAAATTGTGAAAGGTGTTTATTGTCCTATATAAGACTGTAACAACCAGTTACGTACAATTTTTGTTTCGTCGATTCCGTTCGGGTATTTTTGATGTTAGAGATGCACCTCACATGTGGATACAGCATCGTCGAAAATGTCTATAAAATATCAAAAATGATCGAAGTTAACCGCATGTCAGCAGTCGTAACACGCAAGACCTAAAAATCTACATGAAAGCTGTTTTAAACCTTTTTACAAAGTGAATCCAAAAGAAGTTACATAAAGTTCACGTAAAAATAATGGATTTCTTTTTCCCCAAACTAATATTTATTTGCAGCACTTAATATTCTGTCCTTATATTGAATATCATTAAGGGATCATTACAAGACAAAATTATATATATATACCTGTTAAAATACAAATAATCACAACTTGTATAATACCGGCAGCTTAGTTTCTATTCTGAAGAAATTTCTTACAGAAAGTACTTAATCAAGTAATACGCGCGTCACATTATACAAACTATTTCGGATAAATTTTTAAGAATACTGGATCACAAAAACAAATTATTCATTGCTCTCACAAACTCAAGAGTCAAAAATAAATTTGATAAGATTCATTGGTTTCGAATTGATCAGAAAACTATTAATTTCTATTCTAATATTTTACGTAAACCTTTTATAGCTTGATAAGGTAAAATATTTATTTTTCCAAGTCATTTTTCGAAGTCACTAAACTTTTATCAAATCACCCGCAGACAGAGATTAGAAATTCCTCATTTGGAAAATATTTTTGTATTTATATACGTATTTTTCTGTATTTTTGTTATTAAAAAATTTTTTTTGTTATGCTCTAAAACTTGAAATAAAATTTTTTCATACTATTTCTACAGCAGACAATTTTTTATTTGTTTGTCGTGGTGCTCTAAACTTTGTCATCAGTTTTTAAATCTCTTCCTGTAAAGATAAAGAGTTAAAACTTTACACATATGTACTCTTTAGGAAAAATAATATAATATTTAAGCTGATTATGTTTAAAATAGTTTCTCGTAATTACAGCATTATAAAAAATATTGAATTATTTCATTAACATGACGCTTACTAGATAATATGTTAATATATATTTCATTTCGCCAATCAGAAAAACTTTAGATCTATTAGACAGACTGTGTGCTTAAGATGATACTATAAATCATTTCTTAATCATTTCTTAAAATGATTCTATAACGCATTCCATAAATTAAAAAGAGAGAAATTACTTGATTTAATTAGCAAATAGGCAATTTTCTTCTTACACAATGCATCTATGTTGAAGGGGAAATCAATGAACATGCTGAATTGAAAACCAAAGAGCCAACCATTCAATTACCCACTTATTGGAATTCATAAAAAAATTACGCATACAGAATATTCTTATAGCAGAGCAAGTGCGATAATATGTCTGAAAAATATATTATAGACAGAATTTACTCGAAGTACATTCAGATTCAATTTATAATCGAAACTATTAATGATTGGACTTATCTCGGACACCTCTGCAAAGAATCTAAATGGACGAAAGTATTCACTCAAAAACGATTTGCTTGAGATCTTATACACCTGGTATAAAATAGGTTGTAATGCTATTGAAATCTAGATATAGATTTTTTTTATTACGATATTGATGTTGTAATGCTAGTCATCTTAAAAAATTCTAACATTTTCTAAATTAGAATTTTGTCTATAAATCGAAATTATTGTTGTCGATCTTTAGTTGTCGTGTTGTGACTAGTACTTTTCACAAAAGTGCAATCTGATCAATTAAGAAGGGTGTGTAGGTTGTTATATATGTAATTTTATATCTTCAGCAAGATGTAAGTTGGAAATCGCACAATAAACAATAAATACGTAATATAGTAATAATGCAAATTTTACTTTTTCTTTTAAAACGTGATTACAGAATTATATATACCTTTGCCTCTGGTTTCATATAGTATTTGAATTTAAATAGATAAATGGAAGAGTATACAAGCAAAAAATAATATTTTCAGAAATTTTAAATAATTTTTATTTTTAAAAAGCTTTTTCCCTATATAAATGTAAGTACATGGTTGAGGTTTTTTTTTCTTTTATATAAAATAATGTAGCTCTAAAAATTTTTATGTATAATTAATGTATAAGAGGACAATAATAACTCTCATATTAATATATTGAAATAGAATTTCAAAAATGGAGAGAAATGTTTTTTTTACAATTTCATGTTTTCGTTATCTTAAAAATATATAAAACAAGGAATTTTTGTCAAGAGAATAAAATAAATATTAGTGAAGAGTTAGAATTTTGTTTATGCAATAATATATAATATGTTTCTTCAGTAATATCTATGACAACATTTATTTTATGATTATGTTATGTTTTAAAAATGTTTGGAAGTGATGTTAAGCGAGCAATTTATATTTTAAGTTTGTTTAAAATTTATGCTCCCCCGACGTGTCATGATTTGTGAACACGACACGTCAAATATGGCAGAAAAAGAGCGCATTATTAAATACCACTGTGTTTACCCTTTAATAGTAATACAACTAATCAAAATGGGAAAGATTTAATTGAGAATAATAGTTTTGTTAGTTGTATCTTTGCCACTACATAAACGACATCCATAAATTCTCATTTCCTAAAACATACAAGTTTCTTTAATGGCGTTACTTTAAACACATGGATTCTTATCTGCAATACATTTTGTTTCATTAACCTTTAAGACGTCAGACTTTTTGGAGAAGTTAATTTTCTACGTGTATGAAAAGTGATGGAAAATCATAAGAAATGAGTAATTATTTTGAACCCCGGAATTTTGAGAAAAAAATAGAAAATTCCGGAGAAAAAAAATTGAATTTTAGAGAAGCAATTTTTAATAATTCTTTTGTGAAATGTATTCCAGCTGATTCAGATCTCAGAAATGCATTTAAGAGAAAAAGAATTTCAATTTATTACAAATCAGATAAATATTTTAAGAAAAATATATATTGTTGTTTTTGATAAAAATTTTCGATTAACTAAATTATACCATTGCTAATTTCAAGTATTCCTCAACCACCTCCATATTTTTCTTAGGGCGCAGCTTGTCCTTTTTGGACCTTGCGCCATAAAACCCAACTAACCAACCAACCAACCTATCTTTCTTTGGATTTTCTTCCAATTAAATATTGCCGTAATTCTAAAGTTTCACCGTAATTCCGTATTTCTAAAGTTCAAAACTATTAAAGTACTCAAAAGTATTAATTGCCTCACTGAATTTAACTAGATTTTTAATTAATATCATTGATGGAATAATTAGCTTTTTCTTTTGTGTCAAAAATATTTCTATCTTTAACGCTGCCTCTCCATATTTTTTGCAAATAGTGATTGGCTGGAAATGATTATCTAATCTATAAATATGATCTCTTTTGCTTAGCCTTCACGGTATAACTTAAGATATATCCAACGTGATATCTTAGTTACATAGAACCAAGGTTCCTATTGCTGTCACGTTATTTACATAACCACATGAGACACTTTATCGCAATTGAATTTCTTGAAGTGAGAAAAATGATGTGACCTTCAAAAGTTGTCATCATTCATCCTAACTCAAAGGAAGTCACTAATGGGCAAAGTCTTCAAACAATCGCACCTCTTACATCAATTCTGAATTTCCAGTCACGTCAATCTGAGTTTAACTAGATATTTGATAAAACAGTAATAGTTTTCTTTATAGATGAAATATCATGTATTAGAAACCATGGTATTCGAAAGTAGGTCAATTCACACAAATGGTATTTTTTTTTTTAGTATTTTGATTTTTATTCTAAAAAATGTCCTAACTTTTATCAACATTTTCCCAATAAAGCATCAAGGACACAAGGCGCTTACATTGAGGATTATTTGAATACTCAAACAAGGTTAAATAGAATCTCGAAATTTACAATTGTTTGACCCTCTCTTCAAGATTCTCAAATCAGAATATACATACGTCAAGTGATAAGAAAACATATACAATAGATTGCATCGTCCTTGCATCAATGAATACTCAATTTTGAATATTATCTCTTATATATTTCACATATTGATTTCATTATGTTTATTTCAATCTCATGATTTCAATATGTTAAGATTTTATAGAAAAAATCTGGAATCTGTACTGCTTTCCACACCTTGTGAGCGTGTGTTTATATTTTTAGATATAATCTCCTTCAATTCGTTTTCTCAATCCCAGATTGAATTGATCTATAACTGTTGTACTTCATTATCACCGATTATTTTATGGTCTTACATAGTTTAGTTTTTATTGAAAACACATCCATTTCGTTCATCAATACATTAATTCTTATCCCAGATGTTGTAGTTCTTGGTTCAAGTCAATGATGTTATGAAATTTGTCAGCGAAATTAATTATTATAACTATTTTTAATGTTCTTCAAAAATATTTAATGAATTAGTGCTTCCAAGACAGTCTAAGGCACAAGTTATAACGATTGGTTTTTAACTTGGAAAATGACGAAAACAATTATTATATTTTTTGAGTCTTCCCGTTCTGAATAATTCTCCTTCAAAAAATACTTCACTTAACGATAAAATTAGCTGCTAACATTTTCCAAGAATTCAGTTATATTGCTACGAGTAATCTGTAATCTAATAATCCGTTATTCATTCATAGCAATTGATTGAATACTTTATAGAAAATTAAAAATAGTTTTCTCTCGTTTTCCAAGTATTACTTGAAACAAGCGAATGTTTGGAGAACTATAGTTAAATGTTTTGACTAACAAAAAATTCTCAATTTCCTAGGTTATAGAAAAACTTAAAATTTATTCTGAGAGAGAGAGAGAGAGAGAGAGAAAAAAAAGAAAAGAAAAAGGCCATTAAATAGAAAATATTCTTACAAAGAGTTATTTTTCAAACCATTTGACACAATTCGCATTTCTAGAGAAAAATATTTGTTTCATTTTAATGCATTTCATTTTTTTGATTCATGATTGTCGAGGTTTGGTTTGCTTGTCGCTGAACGATCTTTTTTCGCACAAGATGGCTTTTTACAACGGGACTTGCATTTTTAAGAGGATTCCCAACCATTACAAACATTAGGTGGGAATATTGAACCCAAGGCCATAATCGTGAGGGACTGCATGATTGTACAGTAAATTTATATCACAATAAACCTTATACAGATATAAAAAATGAATATTTACTTAATTACAAATATTATTTAAAACAAAATTAATTTCTGAAATGAATATCTGTAAAAACATAAGAGAAAAATGTTTGACATTTAACATTTAAATAAAATTTGTTTTGATTTGTTTCAATGTATGTATATTTAATAATGGCTTCAGTAATTAAAAATCTGAAATCATCTTCACAAAATTTACACCATCAGTACAAAAGCTTAGCAATTATTTTTGAGTCATTAAATAGCTTAAGATTTGAAACTGCTTTAAGAATTTATAAGTTCAATTTTAACATATGCTTTAAGGAAAATTGAATTTCTCGAATAAAAACCAAAACAAAAATTTTCTAATAAATTCAAAACATTAATTTCCAGCTACTCGATAATTTACAGTGGGTAAAAAAAGTTTCCGTACGGTCACTAAATTAAGAATAAATTAACATAATTTGTAAAGTATTTCATTTTTCCTTTAAATTCTGCCTATATGTGTTTAGTACAAGTCTACAGTTAGCGATTTTTATGAATTTTCATTTGTACAAAACGAGAAAAGCATATTATTTTCAATATCTAAAGTAAATTTAAAATTGAAGTGCAAAAAAAGTTTCCGTACGCGTTATGCAAATTCTTTCTGGCATGTTTAAAAATGGCCCGCAGTAAATCTTTGACGTTAGAAAGTTAATCAATGATAAGGAAACAACATATCGACAGTTGTTGAGTTCAAGTTTCTTTCTTGTCGTCTCAAAATGGAAGTTACAAGAGCTATTCGGGAATTAGTAATTAAATTGCGAAAAGATGGATTATCCATGAAAAGGATTAGTGAATTGGCTAAAAAATCGAAGTCTTCTATGCTATATATCATTGAAAGATATCGTGAACTTCAATGATTTGAGGATAGAAATTGATCCGGGAGTCCGTCAAAACTAAATCGCGTGCATAAAAGAAACATCATTCGCAAAGTTCAAGAAAATCCACGAATTAGTGCAATGAAGTTGGCAGCTGATTTAATGGTTAGCTACAACATTAAAGTCTCCACTCAAACCGTGAGAAATGTCATTAAAAAAAGTTGTTATCATGGACGTGTGGCCGGGAAGAAACCCTATATAAGTTTGCGCAACAGGAAAAAGCTCCTCGAGTTTACAAAGGAGCATGTAAGTAAGCCATTATCTTTTTGGGAATCCATTCTTTTTAGCGATGAATCAAAATTTAACATTCATGAGTCAGATGGCCGTTTATGGTGTGGAGAAAACCAAATCAACAAATGCTAACTAAGAACTTGTGCGGTACTGTGAAGCACGGTGGGGGCAGTGTTATAGTGTGAGGGTGTACATGTGCTTCTGGAGTAGGAAACTTGTAATTCATCGAAGGAAATATGGATAGATGCGGATATCTGGATATTCTTAAACAAAATGTGTTATCTAGAGCAAAGAAACTATCTCTTGGAACAAGATTTACTTTTCAGCAGAACAACGATCCTAAACACACCTCTAATATTTGCCAAAAGTGGTGCCTTTACCATGTGCAGCAACAACTTCATAGCCCTCCACAGTCACCCGATTTGAACCCCTCGAACATTTGTGGGAAGAAATTGGCCGGCAACTCAAAAAATATGACATTAAAAGCAAACTTGAACTCAAGAGTGCCATTTGTAGTATTTGGTTTAATATTTCTCCGGAAATTACAAAAAAACCTTGTAGGAGTAATACCACAACGTCTAAGAGCGGTGATAAAGGCCAAAGGAGGGCCCACTGATCATTAAATGTACATTTATTCAATGTATTTTGCATTTTTGTAAACATTTTATGTGTGCTAGGGCATCGTACGGAGACTTTTGTTTCTATGTTTATGGCATTTTTTTAGTTTTTACGATTTATTACTTAATTTGGTCAGTATTATCAATCTTTTAATATGAATAAGTATTACATAATATTACGTTTAAGTCATATCTAAGTTTTCATTTTTATCATTATGAATTTTGTGTGACACATTAAACTTTGATTTGCATTCGTATCTGCGTACGGAGACTTTTTTTACCCACTGTATGTTTTAAGATACATGCATACTTGTCCCTGTCACCTGGAAAAATATTTCTCTGGCTCTATTTAAGAACTCTTTAAAAAATTTATTTTTATTTTAATTCCTGCATTTAAATGCTATATATTTAAAACTCTCTCCTTGATATAAAATCCAAGCATTAAGCTGGAAAGAAAAGAAATACAATGCAGGATAATCAAAGTATCACTACATTTTAAAACTAAAGAAATAACAAAAAATTGTATTTTTAATATTTAAAATATAACTGTGATTAAAAATTTATTTTGTTATATATTACTATACAATCAAACATGATTTGATGCTTTTTGTTTGTGTCTGTCCATACAAAATAACGTTTGCAAATTGATTTTTAAATGAGAAGGAGAAAATGAGTATTAATTTAATTTTTTTTACAAATGCATCGAAAATTTTTTACCTTATCAAATAACTATTAAGCTGAAATCATTCTTCAGTACTGAAATAAAATGCGACCCAACCTTATAAATTTTTATATTGTGAGACATCTACTCTACAACTCATTTTTAGTTATGACATTTAATTCTGAACTTTAAATTAAATTAGAATTTAAGAGGTTTGTCTCCTACTTATCAAATGAGACTGAGGGAAAGATTTTGTGATTGATTTTTGAAGAGACTGGTTTAAAGTCAGTTATTCAAGATTTTCTTGGTCACTTAGTGGTGGAGTTTATTTTTGGTTCACCATTTTTTTAAAATTGACTTAAAATCTCTTGCCTGTCTCTGCAACGCGGGATAGTCTATGAATAAGAAGCATCTTGATGAATGACGGCGTTATTTATTATCTTAATAATTCTATTCTTAAATATTGGGAAGCAAAATCAAAACTAAACTAATGCATTAGCCAAATGACTTAAACACTTGCATTTTAAGTTTCCTTAAACTAAGTTTTAAATACAAAACGAGCTTCTTTGTTTTATTAATAATCGGTAATTCTTTCTTTTATAACCAACTAACAGTCTTGACAAGTATACAATGAAATGCATAGTGTACTTTATTCAATTTGCAATATTGTTCAATAAGTATCTTCGGTTTATGACAACTCACTTTTAATTCCAAGCAAATTTTGTTCTTTACTAGCTAGAAATTTCGTTCCAAATTAAACTCTTAATCATTGAAACTTCTATGTAAAATATTTTCTCATAAATTCTTCTATGCCATTAAAATAAGAATGACTCAGAAAAAACACTTAAAGAAAATGAAACGATTAGTACATTTATCATTCGTATTTTGATTCTGAAATTTTAATTTAGAAGAGAATTGTCGTTCTGACAATCTAATATTCCTTCAAGTCAATTAATATACTTATCTTGTATAAAAATATTAGCTAACCATATGTTATATTTAAACGAGTACAAGCTATTAGCAGTGTATGATCACACATATAATATGTATAATTTTTATCAGTAAGATTTTTAACTGATAATAAATGTAATTGATTAACAATTATCAATACTAAAAATTTGAAAATGAGTCCTAAGAACATGTTAGGAGAGAAATAAAAAACTAGAATCTATTATTTTAATTGATAAATATAACACCATTTTAGGATTGCTCATTTTCTAAATATTTTTTAAAATGAATCAGTATATCTCAGTGGTGTTGTGCTAATTTTTTTTTTACCGGAACGCGTATATATAATTATATAGACAGGGTCGATCCTAGGTAGGCGGCCACTCTGTACGGTATTTTTTTTATATCATGTCTCAAATTTAACGACGGGAGGGGGAGGGGGATTTTCCATGATAATCCTGGCGGTGATGGTTTTTTTTTAAAAATCATTACGAAACCATTTTGTATATATATATATATATATATATATATATATATATATATATA
>JAPDSC010140773.1:21695-58293 GCA_026290005.1 Latrodectus geometricus
ATATATATATATATATATATTACAATAATAGAAACGTTTAATAAAAACTAGTTAACCAATTATAAAATACGCATAGTAGATACTCAAACAATATTGCATAAATATTTTTAACAATACATGAAAACACTAATGGTTTTGTATAAAATATTTCAAATAGGATTATGTTCAGGATCTTGTGGTTGAATTTTCCTTGTTTTGTTGTCATCCACTGAACGATGAGACCTTAACCAAGTTTTTACATAATCATCTGGTTTAAATAATTATTGTGGTGGGCCATTTATTTTTATAAATAAAAGATTTGCTAGATTTTCAATTAATATTCTATTTCTTTGTTTATTTAAAATAATATTCATATTACTGAATCCGTGCTCACACTCTGCCGAACTGCAAGGTTCAATATTTATGTATCGAATTAAGATTTCTACATCTTCAGGAATTACTTTGCCTCCAGTATCAATATAATCTCTAAACGCATTGATACATCGCATCGGTGATGTTAAATTAAATCTGGTGCATAATGACTGGATTTCATTTTCTCCATAGCCAATTTCAATATCTGCTGGCCACTCCGTTGGATCTAGTGCTCGAAATTCACTTATCAAATCATTTTCTGTATGTACTCTTCTAGTCATATTATTAATGAGACTTACAAGGAATTGATTTCTGTTAATAATAGTAATTTTTTTATTATCTGTTAAAGTTAATGTTCCTAATTTCATCACTTGAACAGCCTCTGATGCTTCTATGAGTTTGTTTCCTTTTTTAACGTCTTTTAGTGATTCCAAATAGCGAATAGTTCGACGGATTAATTTATCCGCATACACTATCGTTACACTTCTTTTCTGTAACGCTTCAGACAAGATGGAAAGTTCATGCAAAAGGTCATACATTAATACCAAATTAATTATAAACTGCTTAGACATGATATATTTATTTAGACCAATGTATACACTCTGATCAGTTTTTGAACGAGTTTCATCAGTTGCGGCTTAATGAAAATGTTCAGCAAGAGATTTTAAATTTTGCCAAACTGCATTAACAGTTCTGAATGAACTAGCTATCCACCTTATTCCTAAAACACGTCCTATTTGTTTAATTTCTTCTCCCAAATTTTCCGCGCATGATTCTAGTTCGCGTTGATGATGAATGGTATATAATTTATCCATAAATATTTGAAAATGGTTAATACCATTTACTTCCGCGACAGCATCGTTAACAAAGAGCTCCAGACGATGATTTAAACAGTGCCACGTGATTATTTTTGGAAATTTATTCAATAATTTTGTAGCTACTCCAGACCTTTTTCCTAACATTACACTTGCTCCGTCACTGGTAAATGCAATTAAATTTTGTTTTAAATAATTCTCGTCGAAGCCATATTTTTCCAAATTATTTAAAAGGTATTCTGTAATGGTGGATGCTGTTTGATCGAACAATTCTATTAAATAAAAATAAAAAAAAAAAAGAAAAAAAAAAAAGAAAGAAAAAGGAATAGTGGTTCGCTGATTTTATTTATTTATTTCGAGTTTTAAAAATATAATTAGAGTAGAATTTTACTTAATGTCGTAGATTCATCAATGAGAATCGAAATCTTTCCATTTGTTTTAATAATTTCTGAACGAATTCTTAATTTCATATTTTTGGATATGGGATTAATTATATTTGTGCAGATATATCTGGACCGTAAAACAGGTGCCAAAATTGTTCCATTTAATTCTTGTAATTACAATAAATTATAATAATCTGAATATGGTCGGTCGTGTTTGGGTAAATAATAAGCAGTTCTAAATACTAAAGACGTGCTCTTAATAGACGCTTTATTTAAACTGTCTATTACATTTTCTATTGGCTGATGTTGTTCGCTGTTTAAAATTTTTTCTGAATTAATGTGCGCTGTTGTTTTCGCGTGTTCAAAAATTTCTTTTCTTAATGACGTTAACCGCGATTTTTTATCTTTATATGAACTATTAGGTTATATAACATAAATGTGCATTTATACATATGTACAAATTTAAAGTATGAAATAATTAACAAAAATGCGTTAACAGTTATTAATATATTTAAAATAACCAACAAAATATTTGCCATTTTTGAATCCGTTAACTAAAGAAACGTATTAAGAATATTCATCATGCTTGGCAGAAATATCAGAAATTTATCATATAGCTTGGAGATTATACTGTTGATGTGTGTTTGATAGTTATCTCTGAAATATTTTATGAAAAAAAAAAAAAAAAAAAAAAAAAAAAACTTTCTACGATGGCGGCATATTTTGGGCTATTATTTGATTAGCTATTGTTTGATATAGGTTTGATTAATTGATTTTAATACATTTTTAGATGTATTTTTAAAAGAAATTTTATATAGTTTTGAGTAAATATTTTCAGTTTGTTATAAAGAGAATATTTTTTGCATTTTTAACAAACCTCTTATTCTCTGACTAGTATTTAATGTATATTATTTAGCTTAGTTTTAAAATTAGCACATGTCATAGCAAAAGATTATTATGATCTTATTCCCAAATAATTACTGGAAAGTATATCTTATTAACTAATTTCCTTTTAATAAATATTACATAAAAATCAAACTTAATTTCAGTTATAACTTTACACCAAACAATAAATTCATCACTTTAGCATATTTAACTATTTTTTATTTAGAAAAAATTCCAGTTTTTGCGTGTATTTGATTCCATTTTAGCCATGGACATAATTTTAAAAAAAAATTAGTATAAATTTAATGATGTGTTAATCATATTACAATATTAATAAATTGGATTGAAAAAAATGTGCCTTTGTTTTTAAAGTACTGTGAATAACATTCAATAGAAATCGGTTGAGTTTTGAAATAATAATCCCAAATTTCTTAAGTTTTATATCGTGCCTATTGAGATAATTTTATATTTCAAATGCGAGACACCAAACTTTAAATATTTAATAAAAACGTCAACGCTTTAGCCACATAGTTCTCAAGCAATCACAGAAACGGAAGATACCCGCTCAGATGTATTGCGCATGAGTGAGATCTTCCTGCCGTCGCTTCAGTTTGTGGTACTTTTCAACAAGTCTCTCGCGGGCAGCAACACGGCCGGAAAGCGATGGGTGCGCGTTGGAGGCAAGCTGCCTCAATGTGCGGCCTGCAGGGCCGGCGCTAGGGGTGAGCAAGCCAGGCCCCTGCCCGGGGCGGCAAATTGGCCCTAAAATTAAATTTCTCAAACTTTCAAACATTTTCACTTTTTAAAATAATTGAGTTTTGACCTATGATATACTAAACTTTTTTGTTTAAAATGAATCATATTTTTATGCATTAAGATATTTGGAATCAAACTCCTAACACCCTGTATATATACAGGGTGTTTTTTAAACATACAGCAAAAATTGGTCTCGAAGATACAGGGCGAACAAAATTTTTGACAATATAACAACATTTTATTACCAAAAATTACAGGTAAAGTTTTTTAATCTACAAGAACTGTTGAAAATAATGACCTCCAGTTAGAATAAGAATGCAAGAAATTTAATGATTTTAAAAATTATAAAAATTGATTTGACGAAAACTATGTTCGCCCTGTATCTTCGAAACAAAGCGGGTTCACAAAAATTATCAAAGGACAAAATATTCTTAGAATAGTCCAGGGAACAAACCCTTGAATTTTTGGCGTATGTTTAATAAACACCCTGTATATATTAATAATGTATGAACTTTTAACTATTTGAAATGTCAAAATATTTCAAATGCAAGAAAACTCACAAGCATAAGAAATTCCCACTTAAAAATAGCTTAAAACTTAAAGAAGTAATTTTTTCATTATAATTTAATCAAAGGGACACAGTAATAGAATGAAGGAATGTTAATTTCGACTATGAGGCAAAAGATAATCCAATAAAAGATCCTACTTTGAAATATAAGGCAGACTTTTATTTTTTTACATTAGATAAAGCTATCAATGCACTTGAATCCAGGTTTGATTTAATCAGTACCCACAGCAACTATTTCTAATTTTTATACAATATTTCTGTTTTAAAAGATATTCCTCAAAACGGCATTATAAAGTATTGTAAAGATTTAGAAACAGGTTTGACTGATGGGAGTTCATCCGATATAAACGCGCTTGACTTGGCGGACCAGATAGTAGCTGTTTTGGCTTTGCTAAACAAAAAAGAAGGTCCAGTTGAGATTTTAAAATTCATATCGAACCTGGATTTTACTCCCAATCTTGGTATAGTTTTAAGAATATTGCTGACTCTCCCAATAAGTGTGGCAAGTGGAGAAAGGAGTTTCTCCAAATTAAAACATTTTTACGCTCCACAACTACCGAGGATCGACTAAACGGCTTAACAACAATAGCCGTCGAACATGACCTGGCTAAAAAAATTAATGTTAAAAAAATGTAAAAAAAAAAAAAAAAAAAAAAAAATTAATTTTCAGAATTAAAAGTGAGAAAAAAACACTTTTAATTTCAACTCTCGGATTAAATATATTTTTAATATGTAATAAAGTTTTGTTATTTAGTGGTTTTATAATTTGTTTTACTTTTTTTTAAAATACCTGTTCTGTATTTTATAATTATGCACCAGAAATGGCTCTTTCCTTTTTTTTTCTGCGCAACACAAATTTTAATTTAGTTCCAAAAACATAAATAAATAAATTATTTTTTTGCTAATCAAAACTTCAACATTGCTGATGATTGAAATTTTTTTACTCGTTTTATTTTACCATTAATCGTGGAAAGGGTTTAGGTTATCTCTTTTAATTTTTGTTATAAAGGGGCGGCATTTTACCTCTTTGCCCGGGGCGGCGAAGCTGCTAGCGCCGGACCTGCCTAAAACTTTTTAATCGACACTTTGACTTAGGTAGCGTGCATAGAATATTTTGCTAACAGTAGTACTTATTAATCTTATTATTACATTGTATTGGTTCGGTTCAAACCCTTGTTTATAATAACACATATAAAAATTCGTCAAAAATTAGAAAAAAAAAAAAATCAGGAATTCTTTTTAATTTTTTTTCAATACGTCAGCCAATTCTCGTTATCATAAATCATCCTTAGTTCCGGAACGCGTTCCTGTCCATAAAGGAAGTAACGGAACGACGTTCCAGAGCGTTCCGGCTCGACAACACCACTGGTATATCTTTCCAAAAGCATAAACATATGTAAAAGATATACCACTGCATTACATGAATGCCGAAAAGAATGAATAAACGTTTTTTTATTATAAGGTTTTATAGAATAGAACTTAAAAATTTCTTTGATAAACTTGATTTGAAATCATTAGAAAAATAATTATTTTGCAACGAGTTTGAAAAGTGATAAAATAATAAGTCTAGAACTAAATTATCATTTAACAATCTTTCTATTAGGTAAGGATACAAAGATGCCTACACCTTCAGCTCCTTACAGCAGCAGCTTTTTTCGAAGTAAAAGGGCAGTATCGCGATGTTCAGTGGTGGATCGGAAAGTGTTGTCAAAGGATGTTGGAATGGGAGACGCTGCACCAGAAGTCATCAACATCAAGATGTGTGCTGGCGAGTGTCCAGTTCACTATGGGTCATTTGGAAGCCATTATGCAAGAACCTTGTACCTTCATCATAAGAGGAAAGGAATGCACATTCCTGACGAATCCTGGAAGCCTACATGCCAAATCACAGCAATGGAGTCAATTAATCTTTTCTTTAACAGGACAGTTGGCAATGAAACCATCTTTGAGGAAAAGGAGATAAAGAATATGGTTGTGAAATCATGTGGATGCCGTATACATAGTTGTGTTTCAGATTAAAGATTATACAATAATAGTATTGCTCTTAGATATGTAATTTCTTTATGATCTCTTGACAAATATGGATACATTAACAACCATATTCAAATATGAATTGATTTCAATGGACACAAATGAGCTAAAAAAAACAGAATAATTTAAATATAAATGTTCACATTTATTTAAATATAATTTTTATGTGTTGTAAAAGCAAGAAATAATGGCTTTTCTAATTTACAATATTAGTTATGCAATATTACAAGATTATTTAATATCTAGTGAAAATTTTTATAGATTATAATTCTATTTTAAATTAGACATGAAGCAGTAGACAAATATGGAAATGTGATTTTTTTAAGACAAATTGTACAATTATTTTATTTTCTCAAAGAAATTTTCCATTGTTTTAAATTCAGTGTATTTGCAATAGATAAGGTTCAAAAGCGAATCTTTTATCATTTTTGCAAAAAAATTTAGCAATAAAAGTGTGATAACATGTACTCTATTTCAAGTTTATAAAGCAATTTCAATAGACCTTTTATATTTACTGAAATTGATATTAGCACAAATGAATTCAATTAAATAAATAGAATACTTATAATTCATAGAATGTGGTCTACATACTTTTCAATAAGTGTTATAAAATACTTTACTATTATGTAATATTTTTATAACATAATATTATATTTTCCCTTTGAAAATGTTCTTTTTTCCCTCAAAGTTTTATACATTATAAACAAGAAAAAATATTTTTAATACACATTATAACTAAATAATTTATCTAAGCAAAATAAAGTGATCCATATAGTGAAAGTTAGGAAAGTGTACAAAATCTCTGATTGATTTGAATGTTAGGTGGTGATGAAATGAATGTGTGAGAAATAAGAAAATCATTGGAATTTTTTTTATTTTTATTTGAAGATGCAAGTTTATGAAAAATAGATATGAATATAAAGAGATGATGGAAATTTATGCACAAAATAAATATCAGCATCCATGTATATCTTTCTTATTTTTCCTGAAGAAACGAGTTTCCACTGGATCAAATCCTCTTTCTTTGGCACCTATAACAGCCCAATCTGGAGTGGGATAAACATAATCTAAACTAGTGAAAGTCTCTCCAGTTTCATGATATTTTTTAACGAGATTATGAAATTTATCATAATCGATCCATGTATTCCATCTTTCATTTATGTAAAACTATAAAAATAAAAATAATAATAAGCACAAGAACGAATAAGATACATACAACTTTAAAAATAAGATACATACAACTTTGAGTTTAAGGACAAACATGATTATAATTTTAATATTTAGATTAATTTTAGTATTGTTATCCTATTTATTTAGAAATTATTTATTTAGAAGTATATTTGAGTTTAAGGACAAACATGATTATAATTTTAATATTTAGATTAATTTTAGTATTATTATCCTATTTATTTAGAAATAAAATTTACATTATATTAACATAGTATTATTGATATATTGCATACATAAATAATACTATGTTATAATAATATATTATAATAATACTATGTTTTTTTTCCCTATATACAAAGCATATATGGAAAAAACACAGTTAAATCAAAATAAAAATTATTTAAGCCTTTTAAGATTTTAAATTTCAAAAATGAATTTTTTTGAATTTTCAGTAGAAAATAATTTTGAATAAAATGGTCAAAAAAGTTTGTATGTTTTTGTATTTAGTCCACAGTCTGAGTCAAATCACAATTTGATAAATTGAAGACTAGACTTATGATTCAACAACAAGCTGAGCTCTATTTTTTTTTAAATTCAATATTCTTATTACGCATTTAACAAGATTTGGACAACTATATTTCTTGTAATTTACAATGTAGACTTTTACTGTGTATTTAAACAAATGTTAAAAAATTGTATGCGCTCTTAAATTAGTAATTTATTAAAAACATAAATTAACATACAATGAAAATTTAATTAAATAAATATTATAATTAATATACATATATAAGCTATAAATAACACTTCGTATTTTACTTATTAACAAAAACTTATAAAAGATTCAGTTTCTCAAAATTGCTTAAAATTAGTTTTATCATTTTTGAAATCTTCGAGCTGACAATGTCACACAAATAGGAAGCTTTAGGAAATTTACAAAAAGGCCAAATAATTTATCACTCACTAAATATATCTAAAGTTAAGATTTAAAATTTAATTAATTTGAATCATGATCTATTTCTCGTCATCACAACAAAAAATGTGAAACTTTTCTAGAGAAAATTAAATCATTTCCAATTTATAAAATTATGCCAATTTTTAAAAATTTTTGAAGCCTAGTAATTTTATGTTACTTATTAATCTTAAAAACAGAAGAACAAATGAAAATTGAAAAACAGGAAAGAATATACATTAATAAAAAGAAGGCAACTTATTGCATTTGCATTATGGATAAATTTCATTCAGCATTTCATATTTTGAAAATTTTCTCTCTTCTACTGAAATATAAGTTATATCTATTATAGTTGTAAAGTACTTCGTATTACTCTAGTTTAAGAAGTAATACTTAAACTAGAGAAAGAATTGGATCCATAGATTGCAATATTATTTATGACGGTTTGTTAGGAGTAGTCATTTTTGCTCAAGCTAGTTGCTCTAGTCATTCTCTGCATTTAACTTAATTTAAAGTAAAGATAAGTAGGAGCTACAATTTAAAACATATCACAAACATTTATCCCAAAGTAGGAATCGAACTCACAAACTATTAAACTGAAAACTAAAGCATTAACAATTTAACTATCAAGTGCATTATTTATGATGCTTAATGATTTTTAATAATTTACACTTGGAAACAGGAAAAAAATCATTAATATTTCATTGATAGAATGCATTTCAAAAAATTTAATCAATGGCATGAATCATTAGTATGTATTTGCATCTCATCCAACACATTATCACTCAGCTTTGGTTGCAATTTGCTTTGGAACATTAATAACAAGAATTATGTTGTGTGCAACAGTGCAGATATAGAAAAAAATTAAAACTAATAACAACTTATACAACACATTCTTGAGATTCAGCTCAAAACTTGCACACTCTAAAATCATTTGACGATTCATTGTTGTTGTAAAAAGGCTTCTTTAATTTTTCACTTTATCATTCAAAACTCTTTCACTTAAGTTGTTTCAAATTGTGAAAGAATTTTCAGATACATTTAATAGCTTTTTATAGCACCATATTTACAGGATTACATTTAAAGATGTGAAGTGTTTATAAAACAAATTTTCTTCATTAGTAAAATTTAGTTGACTTTAAAAATCACATTAAATTAAAATTTATCCTGAATATGCTAATCAATAAGACTCCATATCAACTTACCAATAAATTTTACTTAAAATATGATAAATTTATATTTACTATAATTTAACTCGTAGTTATGGCAAAAGATTATGATAATCTTTGTTCTTCCTTTAACAATTTGAAAATAAAATTATATAGCAGATTTACAAATAGAATCATAGTACAAAAAGCAATACATTCATATTTGTATGCTTTAAAGAAAAAAAAAAAAAAAAAAAAAAAAAAAAACACTAGTATAATGGAAGATTATTCAAAAATTAAAAATTTGCTTCAAGGATACTAACAAAATTTTTCTTTTACAAGTAAGTGATTTTTATTAATTTTAAAATAACATTAATAAAAAATATTTTCAGAGAAATTTTCTTTGAAAGATATTATTCTTGTTTTAAATCATAAAAGTCTCATTTATAAAAAATCTTGCATGATTGAAGTATATGTGTGTGAATTTATTAAGCTCAAATATTAGGAATGAAATTTATATAACTTATTCAGAATTGTTTTAAGAGAGCCCTGTAGCATTTTTTCTTTAACATAGTAAAAGTTAATTATTTTTTTTTTACAATTAATAAGTAAATCTTATTAGAAGTCGCTACTACAATTTGTTTAAACATAAATGTAATTTAATAACTAATTTTATAATTAATTTTGGAACACTAAACGAGTATTTAGATTTAAAAGTAATCCCAAATCCTGCAGCAAAATAAACAAATAGTATTACATGAAGGAAATTTACCTTTTTATGAGAAATTAAGATGCAGTTTGAGTGCTCATGTTCTGATGCTATTTCATAATCAGCAAGATATTCCACCAACTTTGATCCAAAAGAATACACTTCTTCATGCCAGGGTATGTTTTCCATTGTTAAAGAACTGGCATTTGATGTTCCGCAGTAAGTAACACCCTATGTTAAAGAAAGAAAGATATAATAAACAATTTATGTTACTTTGCAAGAATAAAATAATAAATTTAAAAAAAACTTACTTTAATTTCTATAAAATCTGGCTTTCCAATTTTAACTAGTGCAGCATATCCTTCTATTTCATTAGTATTCCAAGCTTTGACTAAAGTTAATCTGTATACAGTTCGTTGACCCTTTTATAAAAACAATCAATTTTTGTATGAGAAACATTATTAATTATATTTATTAATAATGCTATAAAATATGCTAGTTCTAAGAAGTATGATATATTTTACTTTGGAATAAATAGATATCACTTTTTAGAAGGAAAAAATCTGGTCCATTTCAGTTACAGGATTTTTTTATTGATAAAATAATATTAAAAAAGAGTAATAAAACTTTTTTTGTTAGACAAAATACAAAAAATTATCAAAACCCAAATTGCATAATAATTATGCCATATTTATTATTATATTACATAAATAAATTTCTGTAAAAATTGATAAATTTATGTATTGTACACAAACAGATTAATTTTTCAAAAATAGAATGTTATGCTGATGTAATGCTTCAGAAGTTTTCCCCGCAAAAAAAGCTCCCAATAGGAAATTTTTATTTTAAAATTATCTTTCTTAGAATTCTTAAAATTATAATATTTTAGTTTTATAAACCAGAAAAATGCACTGAAGTAGATATTTTAACATCCCAATTTTTTGCACATTAATTCTGATTAAACAGGGACCTAATATTTGAGGTAGATTTTGAAGTGAATATAGTGAAAAATATAAGTACTATGTTTATATCATCCTTGTACTAACTGCAGCTCACAAGTGAAAATAAACAATTAGCATGATGAAAAGAATAATCTTTTGCCTTTAGAAAAGAGAAAGCATAATCGAAAATATCCTTTCAAAAATATAAGTGCTCATTAACAGGACTTTCTCTACAGCATTTTAGAAAATTACATTTAGAATTACTTTCTATAGCACAGTTCAAGTGATGATAAGAATGAGCGTATGTAAATGTTTGTAATTCTCCAGTTCATTCTTCACTAAATAATAATCTCAAGAGGATATCTGTATTTAGCAATATTAATAATTTATTAAATAATCAAAATGGAAAACAATATTAAGATTCATGCTTTTTCAATCACAAAATTTTGCCAAATAAATAGCAAATAATGATTATTAATAAATTTATAGATTATAATTTGTCAAAATAATAATTTAGCTGCTTACACATTTTAACTAAACAAACTATGCATATTATTTATTAAACAACATACTCATTATATATAACATAAACAAACCTTATCAGAAAGAGCTTTTAAGCTATTTATAAAGCGATCCCAAAAATCTTTAAACAAGGGACGATCAATTTTTTTCAAACTTTCCTCATTGCTAGCATCAACAGAAACATATAATTGAGTAACTGGTACCAAATTTTGTATCGCTTCTGGAAACTGAGCATTTGTGACTAAAAACGAAGATATCTTCTTTTCATGCAACAAATGAATAAGCTTATTGATTTCTGGATACATTATTGGTTCCCCAACCAATGATAAAGCACAGTGTTTTGCTTGTAGACCTTCAGCAAACTTTTCGGGCTGAACACCAGGAACACCTAAAGAGAAAATAACTATCAAAATTGTTTTTAGACAAAGAAAATAAAAAAATTTAAATTAACGTATTTTAACAATTTTTAAAAAACCATAATGTCTGAATACCACATATTTCACACTATTCTACCTTTTCAACTTAAGTAATATTTTTAAATAGCATGATTAAAAATACAGAGAAATTCTGCCTAATGCAATTCTCAAGCATAATTCCTAATATGAATACTGCTCATCTTAACTGTTAAAACTGAAAGTCTTAACACTAACATCAATTTGAAGCACCACTCTGTGAATCTATTTTCTAAAATATGTAACAGTAATATTTTTTTGGCATATTTTCATTTGATAATGCTGCTTTTTTTTTTCAGACAATTGGGTGATTGTTAGAAAAACTTATTTTACCAAAATATTATTTAAATGCAACAGTTATCACAATGTTAACATAATACTTCTCTCGCAACTGTTACCACATAAAAAAACACAAATACCATATCTAGAATTCTCAACACAACATATAAAAGATATCCATAATTTCATTGTATCCTTTTTCAATATATTTATTTTGTAACATACTGTCAAATAAAAGATTTAAGAATATTTAACTTTTAAATGCCAAAAGATCAATCATTCAAAATCTACAGGGATGAAATTAATAAAACAAAGTACAAATTACATTATTTCTTCTCATCTATTATCATCAATTATTTCTTAAGAAACATCAGCACTTCCTAGATTTCAATAAAAAGAAATTTGCAGGTAGCATCACAGCTAATCTATTACAGTATTTATTTCAAGAGCATATTTCATTTTCTATTATTACAGTGATCACCAAACCATCAAGGGCGATTACTAGCAGCTTTTGAAGGCACTTTCAGTACATTGTTTTAGTGTTCAATTAGTGAATTTCAATTCCTCAAAATATTTAAATAATTTCAGATTAGAGAAATGAATTAAACAGATGTTTCCAAGACTTCAAATTTTATTTGTTGCAGTTTGTTCATCTTTTTGTAGAAATTGATGCTGAAGAATTTGTTACTTGCGAAATGGAGCATTTTGATTATCAAGATAATGCAGTGGAATTAATAAATTTTCAAAATGATTTTTAAAATCAATTTCTTTAAGTTCTAAAAATATTTGGCCACTTGTTCTAAAGGAAAAATATCCAATTTTGTTTCAAAATGGAAACAATGTTCACTAAGAAATGTAAGTTTATATATAGGCTATTATTTTATTTTAAAATTAGTAATACTTACTATAGATTAACTAGATGGTACCTACCAACAAAATGCAAAAGTGGCCATTCATCCATCCTTTCATTTATGAGAGGGATTAAATTTTTTAATGATTTCTTAACTTTTCTTTGTAATTATTTTAAAGAATAAATAAATGCAAATTTTTAGTTTGATTAGTCCTGAGTGGCATAGTAGCTTGATGAAAAGTCCTATTTGAAATCCAAAATTACTAGTTAAAAGCATACCATTAGTTAACAGCATTGTTTCTTTTAACTAATGTTTGAGAGATGACCATATATTTTCTTACTAATCATGACTTGGAGCTACAAAAGATTAATTGGTAGAGGCACTAAATACATCTGATATTTACTTGATTCTATCAAGGATATTGCTGAGAAGATCCATGGATAACAATGACATAAAATAATTTTCTCTTTTCAAATAAAAAAAAAATTCTGATGTGGAATTTAATAAAAATGACCTGATGATTTTATGGAGGAGAAAAAATTCATTAATTATAATATAAGAACTTAAAAATAAGAGTACCTTTAAATTCCTTAATCATATTGTAATGATTTTTCAATGCAAGTTCAACAATTTCTTCAGCACTATCCATTTTCCACTTCCATTCTGTTCCCACAGGGTTTGAATGATGCCTAGAATAAAAAAATAAAAGATACAGCAAAATTTTCGAAACAGGTAGAATAAAAATAAACTCAGTTAAATGTACTTATTGACATTTTTTTTAATTATAAAAGTTTTTTTAAAAGATATAAAATTCAATTTACTCTTTTACAATAAATAAAAATATTGAAAGTAAGATAAAAAATAAGTTTCAAAAAGTTTATTCTTGATCAGAAATATCAATACTTATGTACATAAAAAAAAATTAAAAATCAGCTTATTATTAGACTGTACATTAAATCTCACCATCCATACAAAAAGCATAAAAAAATTGACATAAAAAATGATTCAAATATTTTCTAAAATGTGTATGACAATTATTTATATTTCCTTTCCAATTTATGTAATTTTGTTATTTATTGTAATTTTGTGAAAAATTCCATTTTTACAAATATATATAAAAAAATGTACAAAAATCTTTCTCTATAGTATAATAAATAATAACTTATTTAAATTTATCTGAAAATGCTGAATCAAAATTAAATGTTATCTTTAAATAAAATTAAACTAACAATTTAAGGAAATGTAAAGCATAATATTTAAAATTTCTGATAAATGAAACCTACAGCAAATATAAATTTATCTTTCCATCATTTATTTTTAAAACTGAAAATTTAGATTCATTTTGTTAATTCATACTTCATACAGATTCTAAAAAAATCCATGAATTTCAAGGAGCTTTTCAGGAGTCCAAAAATTTTTTCATGAGATATCAACAGTCATATGGTTAATGAATAAATCTCTACATATTATTTTTGGCCAAATATACCTGAAATCATGAATATTTATTTATAAAAACAAGTATCAATATTTTTGACTCCAATTAGAATTAAAATTAATGATCATTTCAAAAGCACAAATGTCTTTTTCTTTTTTTTTAATATATCGTGAAATTTAAAGATAAATAAAAACAATTTATATGAAATAAAATATGATGTTTTCTCAGTTAACACAAAAACCTTTTAAAATATTTAAATAACTACATACATATATTCTAGACAAATTTCCTTATTTATATTCAACATTTAACATATTTATAAATACATTATTAATACTTGCTTAAACACCAGTTAACTTTTAATTACTTTTAATGAATCAGATATTTCAGTTTTCTTTGGCAGAATGTATAATAGACATTTCAAGTTCACTAATTTGACAGAACATAGATTTGACTTTTCCATATAATGTGATCTTTTTTCTGTTCATCTAAATGTAATTGGATAATATTGCTTGTGCATAAAAACTAAGTGCATTTTTGCTACTTATGTTATTGACCTCTTATTTTATAGATACGATATGAAAGACATACTTAATCATCACAATTTTAAATTTTTCTATATCAAATTGTTATTTTCAGTAAATCTGTGCTCAAAAGAAGGTTATTATATGGTATAATTCTTATATAAATATTAATAGTAATAATTTTATATATTAAATAGCAATAATTTATCTATTTCATAATAAATTTTAAAAAACGAATCTAATCTACATTTAATTAGGTCAAAATAGTCTTCATAAATGGATATGATTTTCTTTGATAAGACTATGGAATAATTTTAAAACATGATATGCTACTTTCAGGTTCATTAGACTGACATGTTTCTATATTCCACTGCAGAAGGACTTAATATGAAATGTATCGTACAGAATATTGAAATCATACTACTTTTCTTTCCTTTTTTAAATAATTTTTTGACATTGATATAAAAATGATTTATAATTTAAATAAATTCCACCTTCATAACTGAAAGTACTTATTTTTCCCAATGAATATTCCTTATTTCTCTTCTATGAAATCTCAGCACTAAATGAAACTTAACTAAAGAATTATGAATTTTTTATCAATTGATAGAAAAGATTGTAAATTTAAAAATGGATTTATTCAGATCTTTAAATTCACAGAAAAGACCTATTAGAAGCATTTGTCTTAAAATATTGAACAAACTTATTGCAAACTGACCTCCAACAAAAAACACATTTATTGGCGCATGCAAGACTGGGTGTAGCTTCCATACACCTATGGCTCTCAATACCATAAAAGGTGTGCTTATAACAACCACCACGTCCACGAAGCATTGATTTAGTCCAGCGACACATCTTCACACCTGAATGACTGCCCAGAAGCTTGTATCCTTGTTTAGTAAGTGTTTTACGAAGCAAAGGTGTAATCATTTCTTTTGTTTCAGGCTTTTCTTTAATCTAAAAAGTATATAAACTTGATAAATTAAATGCAATACAATGATAAAAATAAAGGCATTTTTTAAGTATTTAAACTTCAAACATATAATATAATAATATATTCATCTAAAAATATATGTTCACCATTTGTTGAATTTGTCAATCTGTGTTTGCTTTATTCAAAACCAAATATGGTTACTTTGATATTAGGAGTATCATGACAGTGAGCACTAATGTCTATAGAACAAGAATATTGAGTATTATATTGCATTTACCATTAAGCATTTCTGGTGTTTTGTCAAACTGTTTATTATTGTGTCAAGTACAGTGAACATATATCTGCAAAAATCATAAGTCCTTATATAATAGTTTATATAATTTCAGTTTTATTTTACATCAAAATTGCTGTTTTAAATTTATAATAGATATTTTTTAGAAATAATAAGCATATGCATAGGCGCTAATCTTTAAAGGGAACATTTTAAATGTTTGTAAAAGGAAATTTTCTAAAAAACATAATGAGACTATGAAACAATTAAACAAAATAATCTAAATTTAGAATATGCAAGGATAAAATAGAAAAACTTACGAATAAGCAATTATATAAATAATATAAACCAATATTTTGACATAATTTTTTATCATAGGAAATTTTATCTTTTGCAAGCTTTTGTCTTTTAAAATTGAATTAACCTTTTGAGAACAAATTAAACATTTTTTAAAATGTAGTAAAAGATACTGGCATGAAATTTTTTTTAAAAAATTTTCATGAAGCTAAGTATTTTTCAAAGTGTGGTTAAGTAAATTTCTTATGATAGATTACATTTTTAAAAAGTATATGAATTATAATCTGAAGTCAAATTACAATGCTTAATTTAAATACTTCATTATAATAGCAGTGAACTTTGTCTAATGCAATAGCACTAAAATCTATACTGTAGCAAGATTTTTTTTTATTATAATCAAAATAAGTATTATAATAAATGAACTATACCATCACTTTAGCCTTATTTTAAATTTTTAAAGTTTGATAATTGCAACCAGCACAAAAATCTTTGATGAATCATTATGAAAATTTTAATATCCACAGATCACAAACATGAAGTAAGAATATTTTACAATTGAAAAGTAAAATTATTTCAATTGTTAAATATTCTTACTTTTACCTAATAATATTACTTTGCTAATAATATACTTTGCTTTGGCTTGTACATTCCAGCAAGCCCAGGCAAATCTATAATCTAAAATAATACACTAATATGATACATTTTTAATCAGTACAAAGACAAATTTACCATTTTCTTTGAATTACTGAATGCTGTCCCCAATTCTTCAACATCCATCACATTTTCTTCATCACTGCTGCTTTCACTTTCCTATATAAAAATTCTAGATTAATATTCCAGCAAAATTATGCCAATATAATTTCAAATTCTAATAAAAAAATATCATTTTATTAGAATTTGAATATTAATCGAATTATTTTACAAGAAAATCATAAATAAAGAATTCAAAAGTATAAACTAACTTCTATAAATTTTTCTTGAGCCCCATTTTCATTGATTGTTAATTTTTGTAACAGGCAATCTTTCCAGGTCATAAAATAATCACACATATCTTAAATAAAACACATACAAAGTAATTAAAATAGAAGCGACAGAATTTATTTTATAATAATTTTTAAATTGACAACTTGTAAAAAAAACAAAATTCTAATGTAGTTTAATGATTAGAATAAATTCCTAGCATGAGATTTATTTTCAAAACATTAGACATTCTTTCCTTTTAAAATTAAAAATAATGGAATTTTTATTCTATGTTACATTTGTATGTAATTGTCCAAGTTCCATGCAATATTTCTTTAAGAAAATAATACTTTAAAATTAATATCATTCGATTGAAAAAAATACATCCCAAAATTATAATATTGTGTACATTCTCATTTTGCATAAAGGACTCCCAAAGAAAAAATAAGTATATACTTAATTGAGAAATTTCCTTTCTTCAATATGAGCAAATTTGGCAACTGTGAACCAAACAGCAAAAGTACTATCAAGTTTGTGATTTGTTTAATTTTTAATTGCTATTAAATGTTATAAAATACATAAGTTCCATCCATATTATTTCATGCATTTTGTCATATTCAGCTTCAAATCTGTAACTTAATTAAAATGTCTTAGCATGTGTTTATTAGTTTTTAAACTTCATATATTAAATTGAATAATGTTCTAAAAAATTAGCAATTTTACTTATAAATATTTTCTTAATTCTCAGTAGTATATATTTAAAACTATAGTGAGAATTAACCAAAGATTTATAAGAAGAATGCCAATTTTAATTGGAAAAAAAAATATATTTCAGCGATATCTTAATCACAAGTGTTAGTTTGTCATCATTATAAGACAGGCCAGCTGTTTTTAATATATTTTTAAAATCTAATGTTACCATATTGGTATTAACTTTGGCTAACTTTTCTCATTTTTATACAATGGTTTTCGTGAAGTTACAAATTATTTCATGTAATGAGTTCAAGTAAATATGCACTTTATTTAAAACATTTACAAATAATATTTCAATTACTTAAAACAATTACCATAAAGCTTAGAGTAGCTTTGCCATTTTTAATTTATGTTTGTGTATGTGGGCAGAGTTTCTTAAATTAATATTTATTCCATTAAATATGAATTATTATTTTAATACTTAATGTTGTGAATTATTTACTGTGAATTGTAACATTGCAAAAGCAACAAAATTTGTAAATTCTTAAAAAAAAAAAAAAAAAAAAAAAAAAAAAAAAAAAAAAAAAAAAAAAATTCAGGTTTATGTTTAGAAAAAATTTTGATCTATGTTCCATATTGCTCCTCATACCAATGATTTGTTGACACAGGAAAAATTTGTTTTTGCTATCATTTTTAATAATGAGTATAGATATTTTTAATTTTTAATATAAATATTATCATTTTTAATAACAAAATTATAAATGAATATTGAGAGATGACGAATAGCAAAATAAGATAAAATTCATAAATGAAAATTTGAAAAAGTTTAGATGTATATTAGAGCATTAGTTATAGAATAACAAAAGAAAAGCTCTATTTATGAATTTATATTTAGCATACACTGTTTTAACTGCATAGATTAGCGCTGTTATTCATTATTATTGATATGAAAAACTATTTACAGGAGAAAATTACAAATTATTTATTATCACATAACCATAATTAATTATTAAAATTAATTTTGTGCTGCAAAGTGAGAACACATTAATTCAAAATAAAATTACATGAAAATATTATAAAAAAAACACACACTTTCAACATTCTTCCTAATTTTTTCTTTAAAAATAAAGCAATATTTGACATCGTCTTGCTGGCTTCATAGCACCATCTTGCTTTTGTCGAAATACTTACAGTAATTTTAATGAGAATAATCGTTATACAATTGTGATTTAAAATATGTAATGATAAAAATATGAAAATGTTATTCTGCATATTTATTTCAGTTTAAATAGATTCTTTCCAGTGAGAAATATTTTTCCAACATACTTAAAAATTAATAGTATGAATAAAATAAATACACAATCATAACCTAAAATAATTTGTTTTTAATCAATTGCAATTATCTTCAGTTACATTTTACATACCTTGATTAGAATCATTTTCATCTGCTTTTAATAATGGAAGTATCTGTGAGCCTCCCAATTTTCCAAGATCAAAATCAATTTCTACACTAACCTAAAATGGATTAAATTAATAAATCAAATTGCTCATTTATTTCCATATTACTTAAAATAAATATTTTTTGTAGTACATTGAATTTTCTTAAGACAGTAAGGGATTAGAGTTTCTTATAGTCATAATCAAAATTTAACTTTATTGTAGAATTGAATAAAGTAAGATAAAAGAAAAAAAATCGAATTTTAAATAATTCTTAAAAAACATTTGCCAACTTTTTATCAATAAAATTAATCTATTATCTTGGTCACACTCAGTTACTAAATCAAATATCACTGAGTTTATAGATTTAATATTGAAAGATGTTTTGCCAAGACTGAATCTATTATATATAAATAAGCAAATTAGAAATAAAAGAAATGAACGTGTCCATTAACATAATTTTAATAAATAAAAAACAGCAATGAATTATCCTCAAATCATTCAATCATTTCTCTAAAATGCTAATTTCCCTGAGAAAATTAAAATTTATTGCTTTTATTCAACTGTTTACCTTAAAACTTTAATGAATGACCCACATTTTTCTTTTTTATCATATTAGAAACTGTAAATGGAAGCAAAGCAATGTCTTCTTTTATTTTGCTTTTTACACTAGCAATTTACTATTTTTATCATAGTTTAAATGTACTTTATAATATTTAACAACCAAAATTTATTAAAATATTTATTATACACTGGCTGCCAAAAGTTAAGAAACAACAGAAATTTGCACTTAATTTACAGGACATGGGCATAAAATAGATATGTAGTGATTGTAACATAGAAATTTACATAAGAATAATGCAAAAATACTTTACAATAAAAAAGCAATTTTGCCGGTAAAATATATTTTTGGAAAGTTTTGATTTTAAGTGGTAAAATTTCAAAGAAATATAAGGAAAAGAAGCTTTAATGAGGAATGTGCCTAGTCCTAGCTTGAATGCATTGGTGGCATCAGCTTTCCATGCTGACAATTAAGTGGTTATTTACTGAAATGGGAAGCTAAGACCAGACACAAAGTAAGCAGTTTTTCAGCTCTACTACAGACCTTGAAGGAGCAATTAAAGCAGCAACCTATCTACCAATATAGTCCCACAGATGTCATATGGATTTCAGGTTTGGAGATCTAGCCATTCTATTAAGTATCAGTGGATACTTAACAAATACAACTTGCTGAAGTCATGTGTTTTAATCCATCAAAATGAAATCATAGCTAATTGCAATGAAATATGGAGAGACATAGATCAAAGATCTCCTCCTGATACCTAACAACATTCACAGTTCCTGCCTGGAGCACATGCAAGGAAATGTGACCATTGAGTGAGATACCTGCCCAAACTCTTATTAAACCACTATGGTAATTGTGTCTTTTCATAGTGTTGGAGAGTCAATATTTGGTGCTTTGTTCCCTCCAGACCAGCAAACATTTTGAATTGTTCTTTTATATAAATTTGGTTTTGTTTGTAAAAAGTATAGAAGCCCACTAATATCTGGTCCAGGAAATGTGTTCTTTTGGCCAAGATAAGAGAAATCTCCTCTGTCCCCTGATGAAAGGGACACACACATCTAGTTACTTTGCATAGAGACCTGTATGTTGAAGATACCTTCGTACTGTACTAGTGGATATTCTTCCTCCTGATGCTACAGAGTAGTCTGCAACAAGTTGCGACACAGAAATACTTCTCTTTTGAGCAGAAAGAGCTATAAAACAGTTCTGTGCAGGGGGGGGGAAGCTTGTAGTCAACCTGGAACACGTCTTCTAGACACAAAAGCTTTAATTTAATATTGATTCTAGGGATGGGAGACCACACAGTAAGACACATTAAGCTGCTCAGAAGCATCAGCCTAAGACATTCTCATTTGCATCCATCTGATGACTCCCCACCTTAACAAATTAGGCAAATGACTTCTTGACATTGAGGGACCCCACTGATTATTATTAAGAACCTTAATAACAAAGTTGAAAATCAACTTAAGCTACACATAATTACAAAAGTGGTAGCAAGCATTTTTACATAAATTTACACAAGTTATTTTTTATCATTTATATAAACTATAAATTTTAGTGTCATTTTTTTTTACGGTAACCTTAAAAAAAAAACATGTTGTTCTTTAACTTTTGGAGATCAGTGTATTATACAAATATGTGAGTATGAATTCTTAAGCCAGCAGACAGATACAAAATTCAAAAACACAAGAGTCTATGAAATTTGAAATTCACTGGTGTTTGTTGCCCTTATTTCTCTTTCAGGGTAAATATTTAATACATTGATTAAATATATAATCTTCTTAGAAGCAAAATAAATACTAAATGTAAACCTAAATATATTAACTGAAAAAGGTGGAAAAAACAGTTTTAATTTTGTTAAGGTAGATTTTTATATTTGTTTGGCATATTATTGTATTTCATTTGAAAAGGTAAGCAAGTTTTAGCATTCATTGCATATGATAAAGAATGATTAAATGAAATTTAATTGAAATATTTTTAATGTTATTGATTTTCTTTAATTGTACATATCAATAAAGTATAGATGACAAATTTAATAAGTAAAACAATATAATATATAAAATACCTTATTAAAATTTTCTTCATACAATGAATTTCCTAAACCAAAAACAGAATATTTTAAACCTTTTAAAGCAGTTTGAGAAATTCTAAAATCATAAGCAGCTTCATTAAGCCATTTGCAAAACCATTCACAGCCATCTGGCGGTTGTCCATCCGTAAAAGTAGATACAACAAACACAGTAGTATTCTTTTTCACAGCCTAGGATTAAGAGTTAATTGAGTGAAATGTAAAATGATAATGAAAAAATTTACAATGACAAAATTAAATGTATCATTTGTATATATTTACATGATTATGAAACATAACAAAAATTTTTTAATCTCAAATGACAAAAAAGTATAACTTTGATGATATTTATATTCATTATAATAAATAATTTATAACTCAATTTTTTTGTGAAATTTCAGTTTATTTTTTTACAAGACAAGTATTAATCAATTTTACTCTCAAGTTTTCGTGTTTTTATAATTTTAACATAATACAAGTATTTTTTTTTTTTTTTATCCTTTAAAAGATTTATAAATTTCTTCATTTTTTTTTATTTAACAATAAAAACAAGTGGCAGTCGAAATGTAAACATAAATGTTTTTGTAAAAGTGAGTTTCCCAGTTCAAGGTAAGATTCTTTTTTCCAATAGTAAACTTTTTAAGACTTTTAGTATTTCTAAACTTTAAAATCATAAATTATTCTGTAAAAAATTAAGAATTTAAATATGAGTAAATCAAGAAAGTGTAGTAAAATAATAGTCACAAACAGGAAGTTGAGCAAACAAGTATGTTTTATTCAGGCACAGCAAGAATTGCACAAACAGGGACAAATATTTGGTTCTAGGTAGAGATTAATTACGAAGGAATAATATTAAATCAATAAAGACAATAACATGATTTTTTTATAATTTATCACAATAGTTCAGAAAAGAAAATATCTAAATAAACTTATATTGTCAAAAATCCTTTGCCTAGTATGATACTCATCCCATTTACTCCAAATAAAGAAAAAACGTTTAGTATAATATTGCTGCCTTCAACATATTTTTGCTAAGAATCAATCTTTAACAACTTTATTTACATCATAGCATTAATTATTTCATTAAAATAATTTCATTCATAATGAATAAACTACCATAAAAAACATTTCAGTACAGCTTTTTTTCAAAATGGAAAGCAAATTCCAGCAATAACACTATTAATAATTAAAAAAAGTTATGCAAGATTTAATATTAATTTATTTTGATGCAAAAAATGATCATATTTTCAAATTTAGAAATGAAATACTTTATTTCAAAAAGAAATATTTTATAGGTAGCCACAAAATATTATTTTGCAAATACTGAAATTAATGATAACTAGTTAATATGCTTTTGTTTTGGGAGATAAATATGCATTGCCACATTATTTATATTGATGAAAATACAATAAATATATACACCACAATATTAATCACTATTATAGTGCCAATATTTAATTGTAGACAAAATTCATTGATTCTAATACACACACTGGTCAATGAATTAGAAACATTTAAGATTCATTCAAATGCTAATTAGAAATAATGTATGGATTTTTTTTTTTTTTTTTTTTTTTTTTAAAGATAGGTTACATGTTATTAGATTACTGGCAGATTAATTGCAGCTTGAAATGTTGCATTTTACTCAGTTAGTGATGGATACATTATGAATGATAATGTAACTATACAGTATGCTAGAAATGTTCAAAATTGGTTTGTTGAACTTTAAGTCTTTCCTACTGCAGCAGAACTCAAATTTTATCTGTAGAGAAAATGTGTGAAGTATGTAAAAAGACATATCCAATAGCACCCTCTTCTTCCATCTAATTTACAATATCTATTAAGCTGAATAGCTAATGGAATCTTCTTCAAACATAACTCCACAATAAAAGCTAGCAGATTCAATACCAAAACAGATAAAAGCTGTTGTCTGTAATAAATATGGTCCAATAAAGTATAGATCTTGGGTGTCTAATTCACTGGCCAGTATGTATATAATAAGCATTGTATTGAATGAGTTAATCATTTCAATGAGAATGAAATCAGTTCGTAAGATAATTTGTCTAAAATCTAAATATTATGCATTAATAATAAATAGCTAAAAAGGTAATTTATTTATAATAAAAATATAAGAATAACAGTATTAGCAAACTCGCTATGCTAAATATGTGTACCATTTATTTTCATGTAAAAAATGGATCACTATTGAAACAATGGAAGATTATAGGATATTTTATATATATACCTTATAATGCTTGATTACTTTCAGTCCTAGAAGTGAAATCAATAATTTTTTAGATATTTTATAGACAATACATGCTTACTTTTTTTATATTTTCTCTTGCTAAGTATTGAAATTATATCTTTCTAACATTAACACACAGCATTAAATCAGTGAATACAAAAAGTTAAAATATTAATTTTTAGATAATTTATAATTAAAATCTGAGTTCCATCTATTTGATTTCAATCAATGACCCCCCAAAAACCCAATTTATTTTGCAGGTACTCTTTATTTTACAATAGACAGGCGTTCAAACAGAAATAAAGAAATCTTATTGAAGCTGAACAAAAAACTTTGAATTTACTATTTCTGTTAATAGGCTTAACATCATCTGCTTATTTGGTAATTCATAACTGTAAAAAGACCAGTTAATGGAAATGGTGATGGAGAAGAAATTTTATCCCAAAGATTGCAATGAATGAAATTTAACAATTAGGTTAAAACAGTGAAAAAGAAAACACTTAAAAGTGATTTATTATTGCAATCTTATTGCCTATATAAATCCATAAAGTTTTAAATATTCACTCATCTTCTATTCAACTTTACTAAAATATTTAATATTTGGATCCATAGCCTCAAGTTTGAACATAGATGAATTTTGCAGAACACACCAGTCAAAGTATTTCTTTTGACTTCATTTTTTCCCCTTTTTAATTATAACATTTCTATTTCAATTAAAGCATCACTTGTTACCCATTATAAACACAATTCTTTAATTTAGCATGAAATGTTTAGCACACAAGACATAACACTTAAATCAAAATGATTTAAATCTTGATAGAAAGAACCCTAATTTCTTGGATAAGAGTGATTTGTTTAAGAGTCAATTTAATGATGTTTAAGGAGCTAACTATGCTATATATATTTTTTTTTGTCTTGCATAAAAGCTTATCTGTTACATTTCTCCACCAAGCCAATTTAACGTCTAAGATGCAATATAATCCTACACACAAAAAAAGAACATAATTATAACACCATTTTCTCTTGCTTTTACATATTTTGAAAAGTTCTATACAAATTAAATGGTTTGAATGTATCTCTAAAATTCTAGTTCATTGATTTTTAGAGCACCAGTTTTATGATTTTAAGAAAATAAATTACTTTATATCTGGTACAGTTTGCTTATTGCTTTGAGGATTTTTAAAAATGTAAATTAATTACAATGAAACCTACAGTTGAATGCCAAGCCATTACAAAGATGCCCAGGTATGAGATCAATTAGGAACTGGTGGATTGAAGGTTGCAGGTATAATTAACCAGTTATCAGTTTAGCTTATCTTTATAAAGTTTACCATAAAATGATTATGAGGATGTTCTTTTTAAATGAAAAATTATTTTTAATTTGAGTTACTGATCACTACAACATTTAGATTTTGTAAGTATCTATCAAAATGAGCATTTTCCTAATCTGTAGCTTTCCTTTTACCCATTTTTAAAGATTTTCTTTATAATTAAATAGATCATTATTTATAACAATTCATCAAAATAGATCATACAATATTATAAAAAATTGGAAAAGAAATAAAAATATTAAGCGTAAAAATTATAAATACTAGCAACATAATACAAAAGTTTAATGCAACTTATTTAAGCAAATTTTTTTTAATTCACTTATAAAAATACAAGACAAGTATATTACATTTTTAATTTATGAATTTAACTTATGATAAATCTTACCTGTGATGTTAGATATTCTTCTGGTTCTTTTAATTCTTTCATATCAAATATACGAAATTTGTAATTCAGTTCAGACAAAGCTTTAGATAAATCTTTGGCAAACTTCTAAAAAATATATGTAAGAAAAACAAAATTAATTTAATATGAATATAATCAGTACTGGTTTTACGTTAGCTCATATGATCAATTTTTTCATGTCCTAGATAGATAAATATTAAAATATACTATTTTTCATTTTTTGTACTATTGGTTATATGATAATTTTTAATATCAATTTATAATAATTTTCAGTTTTTAATAAGTTTTGAACTTTTTTGCAACATAGTTCCATTGTTTCCTTTCTCACTCATTCATATCATTTCATTTTCTTTAGAAACTCTAGTTGGATAATCAAACTATAGATTCCTTATCACTTATTTAAAGTAAAGAGCTATGAGAAAGTTAAGGATAAAAGAGTATGGCAAAGGAATGAATGAAAGAAAGAAAAATATTAATGGCATTTCTAGGTACCTCTAGAAATATCAAGACCAATATTTTTTTACAGAAAAATAAACTTATCTAGTTTATTTTCATTTCTCAAATATTTTCAACATACTGTTTCCTAGAAAGGATTTTAAAGTCAGCATTATTGGGAACTCTCCCATAAAACTGGAAAAAATCAATATGTTGAAAAAGAAATTGATGTATCTACCAAAATATAAAAAAAGATGTTTACTGTAAAAAATAAAATAATTAAAAATTTTGAAACATTATAACTTTCAAAACTAGAGTTACAATAAAGCTTCTTTCTTTTGGAACCCTACTTTTGATAATACAGTAAAATCTTGCTTCTGAGATGGTAATGTTTTGGGTCAAAAGAGGAAACAAGAATATTTGCCCTCTTTAGAAGACTTTAAAAAGTCTCATTAGAATTAAATTTTTCCCATCATAATATATCTCTATATAGTGGAAATATTTAAAAATACTTATATATATATATATATATATATATATATATATATATATATATATATTATAAAAAGCTACATTTTTTTGTATATATATATACAAGGAAAATTTATTAAACTTGGTAAGTTAAAACTTGCTATTAGCTAATATTGGTTATACAATAGTTGGCTGGTAGATTATGTAAAACCAAAAATAAATGCATGCTAACTTAAAAACTTTTTAATTAATATATAATGTGATTTTATTTTGTGAGGCAAGTGGATATTGGACAAACTGATGCCATACAGTATTTAAAAATTTAAAACAAATAGAGAAATTCTATGATAAATGGTTAGTCAAGTGTATAAAATGGTGAACGTGTTAAAATATTAAAAAAAAATTAAAATTGATTGAATTTTAATTTAACTAAAGTTTAAAAATTAACTGCACATAAAAATTGCAAACAAGTTTTTGCATGGTATTAGCCAAATTAAATCTAGTAAACTTAAATTTGTCTGGTTCAAAAACTTTTAAGCAGAAAATAGATATATAAATAAAAGGCTTAAATTTTCAGGAAGCAAATTAAAAATACTAGCAAAGATTCGAACCAACAAACTGTTGAACTGAAGGAAATAGCCCTAACCACTCGATTGGATCAGCAAAATTTAATTTAAGGGTGGAGTGTTTGCCCTTAAATTGTAATAAATCCTTAATTGTAAGATAATTTAAAAATAAGAAATTAGAGAATTCTTGATGTATGCTCAGTTTTTTTTTTCCCCCTCAATGCAAATTTTGAAGCTAATGTATATTTTCTTACAATGCAATGAAAGAACAGAAATTATACTAAACTGTAATAGTGTATACCTTAATCTGATGATGAATACCTTAAATAAAATTTAATGTACTGAATACTGTAACACATTTCTTCAACAAACATCTGGTAAAACAATTTGTAAGACAGATAATATGTATTAGACTATTAAGATATGATTTTTTTCATACCAAGATACTTTTTTCTAATAAATAATATACCAATAGAAAGAAATATTTAAAATGCACTTTTATAAGCAAATACAAAATAAAATTCATACTTAAAAACAATGCCTACTTTTATTTTATTAATTGCACATCACCATATAATTTTCTAAAGCTCAAACTGTGTCTTGCTATAAATTTTTGAACCCAAGTGTCTGATGCTTTGAAATCTTTTATGTTCAGCTTCATTGTTAAGAGGTTGTATATCTCTTTAATGACGTAACCATTAACAGGAATGCACATTCCTCTCACTAAAACAAGCCAAGCTTTTTCCAATTTAGGATGTTATACACCTGTATATCTTCAAAAAGGATGTTATTGTTTCTTTATGCTAATACTGTTTTTTTTTTTTTTTTTCACATTTGCTTATGAGTTTTTAAAATTGTCAAGACACTTTTTTTGGAATTTTTATCTTATTTATTATTTTTTCATCTATTTTCAGAATTTTTCTTCTTTACTTCAAATGCTAAACATGCTTGTTTCTTCAAAAATCCTCAACAGAATCAGCTTTATCTCTTTTTAAAAACCAAAACTTAATAAATTGTGTTTTTCAAATTAGGCAAAACTAACTACAGATCAAGACAAAAGATTTTCGCTTTATATGTTCTAATAAACAAGAAGGAGAAAAGAATTTTTTCAACTTCTTGTGCTCTAACATAAAGGAAACGCAGAAGTTAAATTCCACATGACAGTTCTTTCGCATCAACTGTCACATCCATGTATCTTCGACAATTGTTCTCAAAATGTATGGAATGCTTTGAAATGTCCTTTCATTGTTTAAATATGAATCAAGTTCTTATGTATTTGCCAAACAAGTTTAAGTTAGTTTGGAAACAAATAAAAAATTGAAAAAATATCATAAAAGTTATAAAAAAAAAATCTATTAGTCAGAATCAAAAGTTAACAAAGAAAAGATTTTCCAAAATTTTTATAGAAGGAGTTAAAATTATCATTGTGCCTATGGTGTCAGGATAGAAACTAGTCACAAGTTTTTAAAAACGTGAGAGTTCGTAAATTATTGGATCATAAAAATGACGTCTATTGTATATCAGCACAGGTTTGATGTAAAACTAAAGAATTAATCTGAAATAAATATTTCACTTTTAATAAGAGCTATTTATACCATAAAAATTTACCTTTGCATTGCCAGTTTGACTTGCAAATACAATATCGATTGTGGGTTGATCTTCATTTTCTTTATTAGCAATATTGACCTAAAATATAACATAAAACATTTGATATTATTTAATATAAAATGAACATTATTTAAGAATGTATAACAAGAAACATTTGAGGCTGAGATAATAAAACTACAACTTACATCATTTGTATTTTGCTGAAACAGTTTTAGAATTTGAAAAACTGCTAAAATAATGAAGAAAATAACTACAGCCCAACACTCGTCAATATAACTTGTAAAATACATGCCTATAAAAGAAAAGATTAGAATATACTACAAGTAATTAAATTTAAAAATATAGTAATGGAAAGTCATATTTATATTGCATTTTATTTTTAAAATCATATTTGAAATTTGAATTACTTTCACTTATCATTTTGTTTATGGTTTAAAAGCAGATATTTAATAAGTAAAATAATTTTGTTATAACACAATATATTTTAATAATTTTCCCAATATTAACTTCCATTGATCACTGGTGAATAAATTTATTAAAAATATATATTTATGACTGTTTGCAATAAGTTCTAGAAAATCATTATTTAAAATGTATATTGTTATATGTATGAAATGAATTTAAAGAGAAAAAAATCAAACTATTTAGAAAATTCTTTCATGCATTTTCTGAGAACATATCCTAAATAGCAAACAAGATAATGAGATATTACAAAGAATAATTAACGAAAAAGATAAACAAGTCTAGGTATATGACAGATAACATTCATAAAGTGCTCTTAAGGTTAGTATAGTCTAAAGAAGTACTAAATTTTCAAAGCCATCAATATATTCTAACTAAAATGTCAATGACTTTTATATGTAAGACAAGTTAAAAATTGATTATTTGATATTACCAATATATCAAAGCCCCATTATTGGAAGGTTTTTAAATTAAGATTTCAAATCAGAACTGACCTGAATACCAGAAAAAAGCTATTTTGGTCAGAACAAAATTGAAAAAAATATCTGCTTATTTTGGTTTGATATACTTTTAATCATTTTGTTACTATAACAAACTTATCAATACTTTTAATTTAATGTTAATGATATAATTACAACCATTACATGTAAATTGCTTCTTAATTTTCTGTTTCGATGTTTAGTACTTTCTATTTCAGTTTTGCATGAAACTACTTGAAAGCCGATTTAATTCAGTTGAGTTAACTAGAAGTATAATAAAGAAAAATTTTAATGTTTTTTGTATCTCGACATATGGTCATCCACAAATGTCTGTACAGACTAGGGGTTGGCATCAAAGTCACTACGATCAACAGCCAAAGTTATTTCTTTATGATCATTACTGAAGTCACACGCTAAATAAAAAATAAAAGTAGTCATGAAGCAGAAAAGTGTGCTCAGAAAAAAAAGTCTCAGTATAGACTGCTCAAATAGACAAATTATCATCAGGAAGTATCCAGTTTAGTGCCACCTTAAGAAAGATAGTGATTGTGCTCTACAATTAATGATATGCATCTAATTAGCCAGGAGACATAAAAAGGCTAGTTACAATCACTATTAATTTATGAAGAGTAAGCACAAAGGTCAACTAGAAGTAAATAGTCAGGTAAATAAAAAATTAAAAATCAAGGGTATCTTCAAAGCAGTTCTGTTCATTTATTTGGTACCCCAAACTCAGTTGGCAATTTTATCATCAAGTCCTAATAGGGGGCTGAAAGATCAATTTTGAATTGTCCAAAAAGATGGAATAATGCATATAAGTTAAGATCGTTATTGGAATGCAAAGGTTTTAGCTCATCTTTGGTAGTGCAATTTAGATTTTGCAGACTGTAAATGGGTGAAATAAAAATTAATTGTTTATACCTCACAATCTAAAAATTCTTTTAAGAAATGCATAACAATAGCATTTCTTAAAAGAATTTTCAGTCATTTTTACAGATTTTAGACTTATTGAAAAATAAAGTGATAAAATTTTTAAAATTTCGTTACAGATATTGAATGTAGTCAGTTATCTAACAAGGAAATATTGTTAGTAGAAAGTGATAATTTACTAAGAGCATTTCATTTGGACCTGCATTATCAAATTTGGCTTTTTATATCATATAAAGTACAGGTGGTGTAAAATTTAAAGAATATTTGGTATAAATTACAATTTTTAGAAAAATTTATTTCATTTATGAGAAAACACAATCTTCTACAGAAAACAAAAATGATTTAGACTTTTAAAAAATTAAAGAATTGGCAATAAAAACACATAGGTCTTTTATTTATATCCAGATTGACACTAAGTTCATTTTAAGCAATTTTGACAATTATGAAGGCTTTCAATATAAAACATAATATTTTAGATTTCTGGGAAAAGAGTAAAACTACTTATCTGCATTGGTATAATATTGGAATGATGATTTTGGCAGCTCCAGCAAAAATTTAGTGTTGAAAGGGTGTTTTCAAGGTTAGAATTTATTCTTTGAAACAATAGAAATAATTTCAGTGCAACTGCTTTAGAAGCTATGTTAATAATCAGACATTTTCACAAGTTATGTAAATAAAAATAATTTTTCCATTATTAATACAAGGTCAAGTACACAAATTGAGAGACAATTATCAAGCAACAAGGGTACATGTAATTGACATCATGAATCTAGTTGTCAAATATAATTTTGATAATGGATAGCAATGCTTAAGATCGTTGTTCTCTACTCATTGATCATTTTATGTTTGCTGGCTAATTATATCAACTCACATAGTGTACCAATTAAAAATAGGACAAAAAATCTTTTTAATTTCAATAAAACTATATTTTTTGCTTTTTGCTTATGGTATAATATTTTTAACAATAAGTATAAAAAATTATTCCTTCAGAGCTGAAAAAAACTAATTTTTTTTTGGGGAGGGGGGACATAAATATGAATATTTGCTGGAACAAAAAACATAATAATGAACCAATATATATATTTTTAATTGAACCAAAATGAAAAAAAAACTTTGAAAATAAGTTCTGGTTTAAACTATAGTTAAAGTCATGTAAAAATAATTTCATTTAAATAATCTTAAAAATTTAATAAATTTTATTACATTTTTTTCAAAATAACAAATATTCAATGCTATCCTTCTTGAATATTTGCACTGATAAAAAGTGTTAAAAAACACATACTTTTTAAAAAAACACTGTTTAAATAGTATAAACCTTAATTCACCTATTGAAAAATAAATTTTTCTATCTTTTAGTTCTAATAATTATTATAAAATTAATTTTATTTATCAGCTTGCTTTATTATATGTTAACATAAAAAAGTTATACATTTTAAGATTGCAATACTTCTATAGTTTTAGATAAAAGCACAGACAAAACAAGAGTAATAAAATAATTAAAACTGCAATTTGTTAAGTAAGCTTCTTCAATATCTATACTTATCAATTATATATATAAAAAAATTGTATTTAAAATTATAAATTTAAGCTTTTAGAAGCTATAATTTATGTTAGTTAAATGAACTCTTGTCATATTAAAAAATCATATCCTGGGAAAAGTACAATTTTGTTAATTATAATGGTATTGTTGCACAAAATTGCTTTCCATTTAGAAAATTTATTACACATCTCAATTCATTTCTAATAAGAAAATGCTATTGTAACTAGATTAAGAGTTATTTTTAATTCAAACTCAAATTGATATTCAAATTCCTTTTTTCCAAAAAATTTTCCTTTCAAATAATAGCAAATAAATAGGGTTGCTTTTTCTTTGTTTTCCAGTTTAGACAAATAATTATAAAATTTTTATAAAGTACAAAGACCAAAATGATCTAATATATTTTAACTTAATATAACATATAATGATGTTTTTTTTATATAATTTTATAAAATGTTTTATTATTCCTCTAATATAGATCTTCTTTTCTAACAATTTTTATTTACTTCAGAGAATTGCACTCAGATTAATTTTCTTATTGTGTTTCTTCCTCAAACATTTATTTACTGTCAATATAATTCATCAAAAAAAAAAAAAAAAAAAAAAGTTTCATCAAATTTTTATTTTTTGTGAATAGATAAAAGCAAAAGCTCAGACAAACTTCAAATGAAATACTTCCAGTATTATTTTAATAAAAGCCAATTTAGATCAATTTTTGAGCAGCCAACTCCTTTAACAACTATTCAAAGTTAATAGTTAAATTACCAGGACTTTTGTCATTAGTAAAACAGTTCTTGGGTTCTATCCCAATCTTTTATGTGTTGCTCAATGGTTATTTTATGTGCAGAAGGGCTAATTAGACCAGAACATAGTTTAAGGTGAATTCCGAACCACTATAAATAGTTGTGCCCAAGGTGAGATTTGATCCTACAAACCGTTGAACCAAATATCAGACTGCTAATCATTTAGCTGCCAGCTTGACAATTTTTGGGGAGTTTAGTTTTTTTGTCACTCAATAGCAAGTTTACTATACATAAAGCTAATTAGAATAAAACCTAAAATTTAAAAGTGACAAACCACAAGTATAGAGCACAAGGTGAAAATCAAATCCATGAAACAGTAACATTAAATCCAAAGTGTAAGAACACTGTTCTGTTAGTTGTGAGTTTTACTATCTCAGTATACTTATTGTGAGTGTTTCTAGTAATTTATGAATTATTTTTATTTTGAACAGTATGTAATAATCTTTAGTTTTTATATGCAAAAATTGACCAAAGAGCAACAACTACACCAAAATTTCTCCATCCATTCCGATAAATTTTTTTATAATTTATCAATCAAACAAAAAAGAATTTAAAAACAGAGATAATGTTTAAAAAAAAATATTAGATGTTTAAAAAGCATGTGTATCATGGTATTTTTTTTTTTTTTTTTTTAAAATAACTATCAATAGGTTTTTATAAAAAAAAGATAGAACTTTTTCACATGTTAGAATTCAGTCAAAACTAGGCTTAATTTTAGCAATAACACATACCTTTTTGATTTATTTCCATCCAAAATAATATATACAGTTTTTAAAAATAGGTCCTATTTTTTATTTCTAAGGTGGATACAATTTTAAAATAGCTTCTAATGAAACAACTTATAAATAAGGTAAAAAAATTAATTAAATCTTAATAGAATTCAAATGAACTTGATATATATTTACTAACAAAATTTAAAAAAAAAAAAAGTATTTTAAAAGACAACATATGTACCGATTATATTGCTTGCAGCTACCATCAATGCCATTTTATTAAAGCAACATATAGAGAATTACTGTCTTCAGTATAAGATAAATCAATATACGTTAATCTGCGCTTTAGGTCCCCTACTCTGCCAACTTGGCGATAAATGCACCAAGCGTGGTAAACCAGACGTTTTTATACCCAATGAGCTCTTTATGGCAACCTCCGTAGGAAATAATTTGCGTTTTTTTGCGCATGCTCATTAATTTGTTTTTTTCTTTTAGCATTTTCATTAGTCGTTAATTAGTTTCAGTTTGAAAAATCGGTCATTTTCATTAGTTGTTGATTAGTTAAAAATCATATTCCATTATCGCCATGGCAACAGCGTTTTTGAAAACCCGCCAAGTACGGGACCCACAGCACACTTTCGCCAAGTTGGCAGAGTAGGGGATCTAAAGCGCATTTTCACCTCAATATATTTTCTACATAATTTAATTTTCCTAACATAATGTAACATAAGATCATTTTAAAATTTATTAAAAAACTGTTGAAATCATACTTTAGTAATTTCTTAAAGCTAACATGTCAAGTTTTCACTTAAGATAATAACAGTAAATATAAAAAAAGGAAAATTAATGAAAGTAGTAAACTGATCAATAAATATTAAAAAAGTTGAACAGTTGAGAAAATAAGACAAATTTAGACAGAAAAACAGACGATTTTAGATACTTAGCTAAAATCTAAATCGGTATTTATCTTTGTCCTGTCAATAAACTATTAGACAAAGACAGCAAAAGGAGAAATATTATATGCCGGACATAGTTGCTAAATTCACCAACTTGGACATGTGAGAAATCAGGATTTCCAATTTAGCAAATTATCCTTAAAGTTAGTATTGTTGCAATAATGTGTAAGTACCATTATATGTATAGTGTGTATAATGATGACTTAGCTCTGTACTTAGATAAACATTTTTGTAACGTGACTCTGATATTTATTGAATTCTGAAAAATGTATATTTGAAATAACTGCATAACATGCTCAATATTTCCATCAGCATACTCAGTTTTTAGAATTGGAGCTATTTTATTCAATGTGATCAATATAGTGGTTAATTCCCAGTGAACGGTACGCTCCTTGTACGATACGCATGTATACAATTATTAATTATATTAATTGTATATTGCATAATTATATTAATTGTATAAAAATAGCGTACCGTACACTGCGATACAGCCAAATCAAATAAAGGTAAATACTAATAAAGGTGATACTGAAATAAATTAAAATAAAGGCATACCTAAGAATACTTGATTATAGTTTGGATCAAAGATGTAAGTTCACCTAAACTATATAAACATAAAAATTTCTTAATCGAAATTTAAAAAAAAAAAAATAACTGAAACACCAATAGGAACAGTGTCACTGGTTTTCAAATTAAAAGATTACACTTAGAAAAGAAAGAAAACACGTTTATAATATATTCGTATTTTTTAAATAACACAAGCTATTTACAATTACTCAAACAAATTATTGTACCAACCTAGACTAAATCAATTTAATTTCTGATATTTTATAAAACATGCATTTGAAGAAAACATGTGCGATGTGCGCTTTGTTTTCAAATTGAAAAAAATAAACAGTTTGAATTCATTTCAGTTTGTTTGTTGAAACTGAAACTGCTTTTAGTGAAAGCTAGTTATGAAAATAATTTAACTATCTTGGTGATTCAGCCTTTCATCGTCGAATTTTCCTGCCAAGTAAAGTTATTTTGAGATTATTAAGTTAAGGAATTTTTTCTATACATTAAGTTAAGGTTTTTCTATACTATACATTTTTTTCTATGTAAGTAGAAATCAAAAATCTACTCTAAAATGTTGAAGAAGTATGGCATTTTTATGCCAAGAAAATTACATAGATATTCAGCTGGTGAGAGGACTGGCTTATGAATATTATACTTTTTACTTTTCTTTATGAGCAATGTAAAGTGTGAAAGTCAGGGGGGAGGACTAACTAAGGTGTTTTTCCCACTAGCAAATCAAAGCTTTGAAATTAAAATAAAGTTTTAATTTAAAAATGGTTGAGCTTCTGCATATTTGAAATAAATTTATATTGAATAATCATTCAAAAGACTGGACTATTACAAATTCAGTTCCGAATTTCTAAAAATCAAGAAACATCAAAGAAGAGACTTTATCAATAAGATAGCGAATGATATTTATTAACAAAGTATTATATTTGTAAGAGATTTATAGAGAGGGAATTATGTTAACTGAAATGTCGTTACTACATGTGAGTAAGGATTTTTCACAAATGTCCGGACTTTTTTCTATTATTCCTCATATTGAGGACAACAGATAACCAATGAAACAAAATTTGTAAATGTTGCCTCGCAAATTTATTCATTTGA
>JAPDSC010140775.1:0-14366 GCA_026290005.1 Latrodectus geometricus
CTATACTTCTGATTTATAATAAATATTATAACAGAAAGGATCGATCAGTGAAGAAACAGATAATGTGTTATTTTAAAAATTTCGTTATGTTTATTCTAGATATATTTGTCTATATATACAGCTAAATACTTTTGAAATTTTTGTTTTCGCAATTGTAAATTTTTAAATATGAAATTTTTGAAAGTGGAGAATAAACTTTTGGTGAATTTAAGAAATCAAGTATCAAATTTATTGACAAATTAAAAAATAATTTAACACCTTTCATTCAGATATATATCAAAGAGAAGTGAAATATTGTTTGATTGTTCTCGTTAAATTATGAATAAATTGTATTTTATAAAATGTCCCATATTTAGTCAAGAAATATGAGTCTAAGGGAGCATATTTTGCTTAAATATCTGCCTGCATATTAGCTCAAAAGTGATAAGGAAAAAAAGTGTTCATTCAGAAAGATATATTTGCATCTTTAATTTATTGAAATTAATTGAAATTTCCTACACTTTCATATTCATTAATAACTAAAACTACAAAAGCTTTAGTTTGCTATTTTTGAACGGTTCATGAAATGAAGACAAATAAATGGTTATTTCCACTGAAATAAAGAAGAAAAGTTGTAAAATGGTGAAAGTGTATCCTTTAGAGAGGCTTTTGATGACCTTAAATGAAATGTATAATTGTTAAATTGGAAAATATTCTATTCTTTTAACATACAAGTAATTGCCAATTTTTTCCAAATATGTTGAAATGCATTAAAGCAACTATTAAAATTTTAAAATTAATGATAGGAAACTATCAATAAAAATATATTGTGATTAAATTAACGCTCGTAAATCCATGTGAAAGCAATTTACTTTATAATATAGAAGGCAAAATTGTAGCTAAAATCTTTAGTAAGTAAAAAAACAATTTTCATCACACTCTTAAAAATTTCTGCAATCATAATAAAGAAAATTTTGATGTAATTATAGTATTATGTTTACGAACGTAATTAATTGGTGAAAGATAAACTCATTGTATTTTAAGTAATTTTACGTCTGAAGCTATGAAAGGTTGTATTTGTAAATTAATAAAGTAATTTCTATTTAATTATATCCGATAATTTGCTTAAGTTTGATATATTAATCTCTGAGAAGAGGAATTACAATTAGATAAATTTCTTTAAATCTCACTATAGTTTCTTCAATTTAAAATATAATTATTTCAATTTACTTTCTGCTTCTTTTTCTTTTCTTTCAGAATATTTCAATTACTTATCGTAAAATCAATACTTTTCCATTAACTTATTTTAAAAAATATATGTTTTCCTGTTTGAGTAAAAATTTTAATTAGACTGAATCTTGTTTATTTTGTCACATTTTTTCATTTTTGCAAATGATACTTTTTTAAAAAGTTAATTCAAAATATTTTCGTATTATAAAGCGTAATTTAAGAAGAGATTTTTAGAAAAGTAATTTGATGGTTAGTTTTGGATATTGTGTTGGATATTAGGAACTGTGTGAAAATTCTGCACTAGTGTTTGCATTTAGGGTAAGTTTTCTCAACTAGTTAAATTATGAATGCACATAATAAAAAACAATGTAAAAAATATGTTTAGTAGGAAAAGGTGGTTTGGAATTTAATTATAAAGTAACTTATGTCATCAGAAGAAATTGTCATTTGGATTGTTGTTGAGTCAGTTTGATTTATGAATAAATATTGATTAATGCAAGTGGTATACTACAAAGAACTTTTGCAACTCCTAGCATTTAAACAAGTATTAAAATTGTATAAGCAATTTATATTGTTTAACGTACATACAATGCTATATATATATATGAGAAACATTATTGTTGTCTTTTGATGTAAATTGGTTCCTCATAATCTTTTAATTGCACTCGGAAACTCTTCATTACATTAAAATATATATGTAGAACCAGTAAGGGGTTAATTTCCAATTCTTTAATCCATTTGTATCAGTAATAAAAAATAAATGTTGTCTTGCTCGTTTAGGTTTAAGATTCATTTAGCTTAGTAAGTAAGTTAAAGAACTTAACAAGATTATGTTTTTTTATCTTTGAAGCTATTGTAGAAGGACTCAATGATTAAAACAGTAAAAAGGCAATATGTAAAAAAGTTCACACATTTAAATTGCTCTTACAATAAATAATAAAAATTATAACTTTTCTTATCATACATTATAAAAGTTATATTGAATTATTATTGAATAAGCAATTTGAATGTATGAACATTTTTGAGCCTTACGTTGAAATATAGAACTGTGCTTATTAACCTGATTTTGGAGTACATTATTTTGCATTTGAATGGAAATAAATTACTGTAATTTTAATAAAAACAATACATTATATTTGTTTTTTAGATCTTAAATTCACTTGAATTAACAAGTTTTCATTTATATTTTTGTAATTGTTATATGATTAAGCTCAGTAGAAATATACTATAAATATTACTAACCATCGAAAGATTATTATATTGATAGATAATTTGAGAATAAAAATGAAATGTAAATATAAGTGCCATGTTCGAAATAATTAAACCGTATTATAATTTCAATTATGAACTATGGTTTAGAAAAATCTTTTGTGACTTAGGATATATATATATATATATATATATATATATATATATATATATTATAAATAAAATAAGATATATAAATAAGATATATATATATATCTTATTTCAGTCATTAGAAAGTATAAAATCAAGTAGTTTTTTATTATAAAATGTAAAATGTTAGAGCATAATATAAAGATTAATTATTATTGTATTGAAATAATTATATGTAATAAATCCATTTGGTAGGAAATAGAATTAATTTATAATTTATATTTTTTCTGCATCAGATATGAAAATATCTTCTTTGTTATTTAAGCGAAGGAAATTTATTTAGCTGAATTTTTCTGAAATAAAGATTATATACACACACATAATATGTATTTTTATTACTCTGTGCTATCTTTAATGGTAAATCTAAATTTCTAGTTTTCATTGAATAGTTTATGTTATGAAACTTGGAAAGTCAATGAATTAAAATTGTTTGAATTTCTTTTTATTCACAGTATGATTAAAGTTAAATGCATTGCTATTCATAAATTTTCTTTAGCTTGTTTAGTAGAAATAACATCCGAAAAATTAGAAATTAGTTAAAGATCATATTCATCTTTCTGTTAAACAAAAGTATGAGAAAATTTGAGTCTGATGAAATTTCTTTCTTATGAAGTCTTTTTCAGTCAAGAAATGAGTGTATATTCTAATTTTTAGAAAATAAGCACATTATTGTTTTTTCCTTTTTTAGTTTTTGTTGTAAGTTGCAAATTAAAAAATAGAGAATGCAAAAAGTTAGAATTCTGATAACATATGAATATATTCCTAGTTGGTTATGTTGGGTTCTTTGTTAATTTTTTTTTATGATGGAAAAATTACATATGCATCCCTCACTAGCATATTTCATAGCCAAGTATGTTGTCAATGTTATGCTTAAGAATATTCAGCAGATTATGCATATGTACATTTTAAATAGTAATATTAGATGATCTTTACATGACATTTTATGTTCATTATATTTTCACTAAATATCTTTCTATTCCTCATAAGCATTCAAATTTCTGATAACTTCAAATATTTCTTTTTTTATATTTTCTATTCCATGAAATCTTTCAGGACTTTACTATCAGTTATGCTATTGGTTATATTGTTTACATGTATATTTTGCACACTTCTTTGCTTATAAAAAAATTTTGATATTGGATTATTTTTGTGAGAAACTATCATATCATTTATTAAAATATAATATGCATATATTAATTATAAGGGAATTTGATATATATATATATATATATATATATATATATATATATACCCGAATAAGGTATAGATATTATGAAATCTGAGAAATGTTAAAAATGAGAAAGGAATTATTATGAAGACTTTTACTGGGCGTTGGGTAAACAAGATATAATAAGGTACACTGTTACTAAGTAAGATAAAAACGGGATTTCTTGGATAAAGAGGTGTTACAATGATTTCTGAAATATAATTATTTAAATATTCTATTTTTTTATTAAATATATTTGAAATATACATCAAAGAGAACATTTATTATTTTACTACGAATATTCCTGATAAATTTATTTATGTTATTGAATATAATTAACAATCAATTGAGAGAGCTAAATGAATTAAATTATATTTTAATTTCAAAGAGAATATCATATAAATCATTTCAACAGGAAAATCTTACTAAATTTTTTAGACATTTCAATATGTTTCAAATAATTAATGTATATTAGTTTATTGAATATGAATTTAATATTTTTAAAAATATATAAATTTTTAGTTGTAAAAAATATAGAAAATATTATGAAAATCATTTAGAGTTTTATATTGATCAAACATATAAAATTTTGCTTAGTTGAAAACTCATTTTCTGTTAAATGTTACTATTTAATTATAAAAATTTAAAGAAAATAAGTTTTAAATTCTGTAAAATAAATTGTGAAAATATTAATAATTATTTATAATAAAGCGATGAACTTATTTAATGGACCACTTTTATACTATTCACTCATATATACTATACATACAACAATGTGTAAATAATAACTATCAAAGCTTAGTTGAGTTGATATAGTAAAAATAAATAATTTAGTAAGTAAAATAAACAGATAATTCACACAAAAGCTTTAATAATTCTGGTTACCACTTTCACATAAATATAAACAAAATATTCAAAGTTATATGTGTTTAAATTCAACAGTTTTTAGGCTTAATCAATTACTATCAGAGTATTTCTTTTGAAATTGATTGATTCACAAAAGTGAGGAGTATCATTGGACGAATATTAGCAGCTTATAAGATTGTTTTCAGAGATTATAACAAAGAACATAGAGATTACGAGATTTCGACTATTGATCAAGAAGACTAGACGAAGTGTTATAAATAAGTTAAGGTGAAATGTTATTGTGAGGAAAATAGTTTAAGTACTAAATGATTAACCCAAAAGAGTAGTGAAAACATTTATCTTTCAACAATAAAAGGAGTTTAAGAAATAGGAAAAATGATTTTTAATAGCCTAATAAGTTCAAAAACTAGTTGAGGTATCAAAACAAATTGAAAAAATTTCTCTTCCCAAATATTTTTTCGTAATAATTAATTTCTCTAATTGTATATTTTATACGAAGAAAATGATTAGCACTCGAAACTTTAATTATAAGAAGTAGTTGAGAAAATTTGGAAAAAATATTTTTTTCAATTTATTAATAAAATTTATTAAAAAATGTTTTTCAATTTATTAATAAAAACGTTGATTAAATACATCATAAATTTTATTAAGGAATTAAAGAGAAATGTAAAGAGAGCTCTGAAAATATTTCTAGTTCACTTTTAAAAATATTTTGAAAAAAGAGTATATAATTTCAACGTTATTACAAGTGCTGTCACATAAATTTGAATAAATATTTACTAAAAAAATTAAGTGTAGATATATTTAATTAAAATAAAGTAAAAGAACCCTAAAGAATTAATAAAAAAAGAAATGAAAAAAAATAAGAAGGAAGTAAATAATGTATTCAAATTGCTACTTGTTTTCTTCAATAAATCGTGAATTATAAGACTTTTATAGAATTTATTGAAAAAACTTGCATTATTTAATATAAAATTTTATTGCATAAATTATACTTTCTATTTTAATTACTTTTCATCTGAAATTAGTAACTTTTACTGATAGCAGTTTTTATATAGTGCAATTATTAACTGCACACAACACGGTGATTTAAATACCTAAACATAATTTATATAACTTGATTTGATACAGGGAATAAATTGCTAATTTTCTAAAGTAAATTAGCTATTAAATAATTAAATGTATTACTATTTTTAGAATAATGCATATAATTATGATAGTCAAGAAAATATATAGGTAAGAAACTCAGGTAACTTGATTTTAGATAGAAAGAACTTTCTTGAAACTAATATTCAATATCTTGACAAAATGAAATTTTTATTAAAGTAGAGGAAGTATTTATAAAAGATCAGGGTCAGCATTCCATGTGATTTCTGTGTAAATTATGTAAGGAATAAACTGTTTTCTAGTTATTCTTTCTCTAATAGATCCAAAGTAACATTGAAGCAGTAGTTAAGAATTCAGTATGAACTGCGCGTCAAGGAAACCTAAGATTTTAAAGTAAGATTTTATCTATTTTTCTTTCTTTCTTTAACTTCAAAACTGGTTTTCAGAGTTTACAAAAAAATATAGAAATAGTGTGTACAAAATATTTACAGTTGTAAAAATGCTTTGTCAACAATTATATTTTTACTAAACTAATAAGTGATTTTTTAAACTGTATTCCTTATTTTAAAAAATATGTTTGACGTATGAGTCATCTAAGACTTTTCTCATAAATATATTTCTTAAAATAGTATAAAATTCTTCCAATATTCTGGTACAAAGTAAAGACAATATAATTTTCAGATACAAAGTAATCAATAATAAAGAAAGATTTTCTTTAGTAATAAAAAAGTTTTATGAAAATAACAGTTTATTTATTATTGATAATTTAATAAAATCTTCACTTTTTGTATGAATTCCCTTGATTAAATTCTTATTCCTAATAATTGTTATACATTTTTAACTGATCCAGTTAATTTTAAAATGTTTGACTTTGAATTATCTTGAAATGATAAATTATTTTGTGAGAAAGGAAAGCGAAAATCTTTTATTTGCTGCATAGAAAAATGAAGAAAAAAAAATCAGATATAAATTTCTTTCGGTTATATATTTCGATACCATGTAGAAATAGTCTGACTGCTGAAAACTATTTAAAAAATTTTTACATCCTCTTTTGTTTGGCATTCAGGAGAAATTCTCATAGATAGTAAGTCATATTCAAAAGCCATAATAAAATAAACTTTAAAAATACTTAATTACTTTTTTCAATATATTTACAGTAAAAATACAGCAAAAAATTTATATTTTAAATATTTATTTAATTATAACGTTAATTATAACGTAACTAAATATTGTATGTGGTTCAAAATATTCAAAGATTTAATTAATGCGTTAGTCTTTAAATAGTCATCAAAATCATAGAAATTGCGAAACGTACAAATGCTTAAACAAGACTGACTTTACTCTAAACTTATCAAATGATCAAATGAAAGGAATTCTCTTTTAATAATATTTCATTTTATCAATTCTTGACAATGTAACAAAATTTGTGATAAAGTTGGGGAGAGCAGGTTAGTGTTTTATAACCTTTTCCTACTTATGTTAAGCTAAATAATCTGAGAAAATATCATTAAGTGCAAGAAAGGAAGTAAATATGTTTTAATTTCATAATTTCGTATTTAGGTCACGTATGCTCCTGACATTTCAGATCATTTATAAGACAAACTTTGAAGAAAATGTAATAAAATGCATTTAAAAAGCTACTTAGCTACTAGAAACCACAAGACCATGAACTTATTTTCAATTAGATGATATTTATTATATTATATTTTTATGTATTTATATTTGTTGAAAAAAACATTTTTAGATTTCCTATTTATTTTTTAATTATAAAATAACTCTTGTGATAAAAATATTATAAATTAAACTCTCTTCATTTAAATTTATGTATTGATAATATGAAAGTTTGTAACACTAACAACATTAGGAGATAAAATATTTGATACACAGTATTATTTAAATCATCAAAGATGATTGGAAGAAAAATTCATAATATAAAAATAATTCTTATTTCTTTTAATTACATCATATTAATGGCTGTCATCCGTTTATAAAACTATTTATACATATAATGAAATTTCTATGAATTGTTTACATTTATAGTGAAAGCGTAACAGACCATGAACTTATAATAAGTATTATAATAACTTATAATACTTAATATGCTAGATAAGTATTATGCTAGATAAGTAATAACTTATAATGCTAGATAAGTATTATAATAACTTATAATATTTATCTAGCATTCACAAAATTTTAAATTTTACAAACATTTCGGCTTTTTTTATTTGAAGCTAGTAACATATTCATAACTGAAGAAAAAAAGTAGTCACAAATAGTTTTTGCTTTAAACAGTTAATGCAAGTGATCAATTTCTGATTATATCAAATTAATTTAATAAAAATAAACTAAATTAGTAAATGTATACAATTACATTAATTTAGTTTAGTAGAAAGAATTACATCAAATAAGTTTTCACCTAAAATGTTTGCTGCAAACCAAATAAAATCAAATTTTCTATTATTTAAAAAGACACATATTCAAAATTTCAGCCATAAGTGATTTCGTGAGGACATATTAAGAAAGTTTATATATTTTGAAGAAATTCAAATAAGTGATATTTGTTTAATATTTAATTTATAAATAATTTAGAATTATAATAATTATTAATCTCGATATTGTTTATGAAAAGAGAAATTATCTAATCATTTGTTTGAAAGAAAACATTACTGATGCAAAATTTTTTTTGTAATTAAAATGTGCAAAATTTTACAAATATGATGTTTTATTTAAGAATATGTAATATTTAGCAACATTAATCTCTTATATAATTATAGTTACAAATAACAAGCATATCTCTATGGTTTATCTTAAAAATGTAGAATCTTTTCTGACAAGTGAATATTTTTTATTCGTAATTAAATTTTAAAACACATGGCAGAGCTAAAACTACAACTTACTACTATTTTCTTAATAATAATTTCGATAATACATAATTTATTTAAAAAAGGCATATTACCTCAGATAATTTTAACAATAGTTTTATTTGAACTATTTTATCATACGTCTAGGAACAGTAGTGATATTATCAGTTTAAAAAATTACTTTGTTGTAATATTTTTATCATATTATTGAAAACACTTCATAAAAAATATGAGCTTGCATTTAATTTATTTTTTCGTAAGATGATTTTAGAAAATTTTGTTACAATGAGATAAAGTATTTTTAAAATACAATGAAAATATTTAAAGAAATGTTCTTTTACTAAATATTCTGTTTCTAATGTGCATTTGGTATTATTTCCTTTACGATACATAAGAAAATATAGTGAGAGAAATTAAAAGGTTATAAAATACGCAGACGGTAAAACATTTGTTGCACAATATTATTTAAATAATCAAAGGTTATAGCAAAATAAAATTATAATATAAAAACGATTCTTTTTTTAAAAAAAATAATCATATCTTATAAAAGGCTGTCATCCATTCTAAATAATTAATTATGTATCTAATGAAATTTCTATGAATTGCTTATATTTATAATGAAAACATAATAGAAATGCCTTACTAAAATTTAAAATTTTAATTTTAACAAACATTAATCATTTTTAATTTGAAGTTAGTAATCATTTTATTACCAAAGAAGAAAAGTACTCACAAAAGTATTTTTGCTTTAAAAGGCTTATGTCAAGAGGTTAATTTCTGTTTATATCAAATTAGTTAAATAAAAATATATGTTAAATTACTAAACTAATTATATCATATTTATGGCATTGTATTTCTAATAAAAGATGTGTATGCATTTTTATGATTCTAACATAATTTTTATGGGATAAACAATTTTTTTTCAATAATATTCATAAAAGGAAAGCTATTAACTTGAAAGTTTTATACAATTTCGAAATTTTGTGTAAAAAGGTTTTTTTTGTAAGAAAGCATATTTAAAAATTAACGTTTGGTTGAATAAATTCATATTTGATGTGAAAAATTGCAATATTCTAAACAATTAACTTGGTATGCAGACAGTAATGCTCTATTTAAAATATTTAAATATCAACTGTTACCTACTTACTTTTAAAATTGTTACAGTGGAAGAAATTAAAAATAATATGATGATATTTGTCAAAAAATGTATAATATAATCGCAGGTAATAGTCACCATCTTTTCAATAAATTTGGAAAGAAAGATTCTGAGAAATCAGTATCCAAATAAATCTCCTGTGAAATAACTTTAAAATGCAAATTTAATTATTTAATTGACTGGCATGCAGTAGAGTAACTGTGCTAATAAAGAAAGCATTTACTTTGATTATCATTTTTTCAACTGTGAAAGAATAAAGAAGCAGCTTATACTAAAAATATTTATTTTCTATCAAAGGTATTTTAATAAGAGAATGATACTTTTAAATTTTGATCAGTTTTAAAATTTAGATACATTATTAACGTATAGAGATATTATTAATGGTACAATTAACTTCTCTTCATCATTAATTTTTAAAGTCAAAATGTATTAATCGTCTGTAATCCAAAGGTGTGTTGCACTTAATTTTAGCAGAAACCACTATAGAAAGTATTTTAGAGTGCTTTTCTCGAGAAAAATAAAAGCAACTGTCTTCTCGTTTACCGACAATTAATACATTTAACTTTTCAAGAAAAAGATAACGATTCACTGCAGTATCCATTCTGTATAAATCAGGAAATCGGGAAAAAAAATTAAGAAAACTTTGCTCTCACCATCGAACCTTGCATATGCATAAGACTGACAAAGCTGACTGACTCTACCAGCACAAAGGATTTGGCTGAAAACAGCCAGTCGCCAGGATTTGTTGGGGGACTCCACCAAAACAAAAGATTTGACAGATTTAGTGAGAAACAGTCAGTCGCCTCTTTTTCGGCTGCTCTCTTTTCGACCTCCACCAGAGCATATCTGTGATGGTCGACATACACCGGTGAGAGTCCGAATGTACAAGAATGTAATGAAATATTCGATCTTTCACCGACGTATTTGGTGTTTGTTGACATTCACCGGTGAATGTCGGCATTCTCTGATTTCGGTCTTTCACGGTAACATATATATAAGTAAAATATATCATTTATCAAGTTTCTGTTAGCTCAAATCATTATGATTTATTATTATTATAAAAAATGTTTTCGAATTCAAATGTATCAAGGCATTTTGAAAGATAAATAAGTGCTTAAGTTAGATATTTTATTTATCAATATATTGTTTCTGGCATCTGAATATCCTGCTTATAAATTAATAATGGTATGTGAAACATTTTGCTGAATTTGGAAAAAATTAATAAAAATTTAAATCCATTCTTGTTCAATCAAAAACAAAATATTATTCATAAATTGTTTATAAAAATTAATTAACATTTTATTTTATCCATTTTATTCTGATATTTTTTATGAGTTGCAGCACTACTTTAATGTTTCATAATGTACTTTATGTAAGAAATAAAAAAACTGAAATAAAGTCTGAAATATTCATATTTTTATGCATCGTAGATACTAAGTTCTATTACTTATTGCATTTCTAATAAAAAGATGAAATGTAGTGAAATAGAAATATTTTGCATATTTCGAAAGAAGCAGACATAAGTGATTATAATTTTAATGTATACAAGATTGTATAAATTACATTAATTTAAAATATAATAACGCATCTCAAATACAATAACGTGTTATTTAAAAATTATTTAAAATCATGTTTTTAAATTATCTGTAAGATAGTCTTTAGGCATAGCTTAAAATATTAACTAGTGAATTAGAAAACACGTGTTACTATTTCACTTCTGGCACATTTTCTAATAATATAAGGACAATTTTTTGTTTAACTTAATAACTATTGAGATGTTAAAAAACACTGTATTTCATGTATAAAATCTTTGTAACAGTTTTCTAAGTGGTTAGCTTATGAGATACGGGACATGCATCATTGACACATACTATATATACAATCATGTATATAATTTAAAAGTGACTGTAAATAAAACAACATAAGAAAATCTGCTTATGAACACAATATTTACGAAATCTTATAAATTCGCATTAGAAAATGTTATTGCAAATTTTCGTGAAAAGAATATATTTAAAATTTACAAATATATATTCTAGTTTCATGTTGTCATGAAAGTTAAGTAAACGTTGGATTACTTAATGATGATAGAAAGGAGGATATAATCAAAGTAAATGGTAAAAAGAACAGTGTCCTAAATAGTATAAAAATTAAGTCTATAATTATTAATGTAAGCTTGAGGTTAAATTCTAAACTGCTGCAGATTAACTATCACATTTTTAGTTCAGTTAAGATTATATTATTTTTGGAACTATAAGGGACATTTATTAATTTTGAACTTGCACTTTAAAAAATTGTAATATATTTCACGAATAATGTTTTGATTTTGAATAAAATTTTTTTAATGTTTCCATTCAATTTATAAATTACCTTTTAAATTGTTAGAAATTATTGCTGTATTAATTAGAAAATCTTTTGTATACGTGTAGTTAAACTAAAACTCTGGTATACATTTTAAAACATTGTAAAAATCAATGTATCCAAAGTAAAAAACCAAGTTAAATGAAACACAATAATGTAAATTTCTAGTTTATTTTTTATACATTTTTCATTTATATATTTTTACTTTATATAAGACGAATTGCTAAATAGTTTGTTCAATACAATATAAACTTACCCGTCAACGAAAATGATTCAGTATTTTTGATATTTAATAAAATTATTTTTTTTATCAAGTTTATTATTTTCGCCAAATTATACTGTGATAAAATCTATACAAAAACCTATTTTGGTTAGCATATATTTCTTTTATTTTAGCACATTTCTTAGCAATATAATGAAATTCACCAGATAATTACTTTATTTTTTAAGAGAGAATGATTTTGTTCAAGGTAATATACATCTCAAGTTATGTTAGTAAGCTTCCATGTGAGAGAAAACAAAGATAATCAAAAAAGAATAATATATCAAATATTAAAACACAAGGCAAGCTAAAATGGAAAAAAACATATTCCTTAATTTAAAATTATTAATATATTTGTTAATATGCTTATTCCAGATTTAAAGACTCAACTCCTTGTTAAATATAAATAGCACAAATAAAATGAATAATTTAATAGAAACAATTCTTCCTATCATAATTAATTCCTAGATATTGTTTAGATTATATTGATTTCATTTTAGTAAAAACTACTTGATACAAATAATTGTTAAGAGAAATGGCAGTCAAACGATTCTGAGATTTTCCAGCAAAAATAAAAGAGCAGATAAAAATTATTATGCATGGCATTAGAAATTAATAAGAAGATAGAAGAAAAGTTCCTAAAGATTGAGTGATAAAACAAAATATTAGTTTAAATATCAAAAGCAATAAATGATATGAAAAGAGTACACATCATATTATATTCAAATTTAAAGCAGTCAAAAATTTTATTTAAGCTTCAAATCACTAAATATTTTTGAGATAATGTTAAATTATTAACTGAGTTATATAAGTAATATTACCTAAAAACGTATTTTTTCTTTTCACAAAAAATGCAGTTTCTTGAGCAGCGTTTGTCTATTTTATTCACTGCAATATATTTATTTAACCATGCATTTATTGTAAAATGTTTCTAATATTAAGAAAGAGTAAATAGCTACACTTAAATGTATGTATTAAATATGTTGTAATATGTCTTCACACAGAATTAAAGTATATTTAACACGAAAATTAATTTTTATAAAAAAAAATAATTTAGAACATCATTTTTACTTGACTAATAAATAATTAATTACAAAGTATTTTAATTATAAACTGTTAAGAGTGGCATAAATTTAATTAAGTTTTATAAGATAAAGAAGAATTTAATTACTTATTGTAAAATAACTTTACGACTTATCATATGAACTCATTCTTTTACTATAAGATTATTACAGAGTTCAACTTGCAAACAGACGTGAAGCATATGTTCTTTGAAATATTAATAATATTCTTAAAGTTATTTTTCATTGAGGTTAATTTACAAAAATTTCCTACGAAATTTTTAGTTTCTTAAAATGATTTAGTTTCTGACAAAATGTATAAATTATATTTTATGACATATTACCATGATTTACTGAGTACTAAGTAATTAAATTATTTCTATTTTACATTAGAAAAATAAAAATTGCAAATTTATGTGTGTTAAACCTACTAACAACAAAATTGTCGAAAACTTTATTTATTACATCTTTAAGCACAGTTATTTAAAAAGTATTTCTGGAAAATTTAATATTCATTTTCTCATCACTAAACTCATACATATTAATTCCTGGTAATGCGCTAAAAATGAAAAGTTTTACAAAGGAAAATAATTAATCATGAGTTTTTTGAGAAAAAATAAGCACATTGAAAACTATCAAAATAATTTCAATCATATTATATTTAGATATTATTCAAGTTTTTCACTGAATTTCTGTTAAAATGGTATGCTCGAAGAAATCAATACTCAATTCAGAAGAGTAATTTATTACTATTAATTAATGTATATTTATATACACATTATATTGTAATAAACCGCGTATGTGTGTGATGTAGCAGTTAAAAATAGAATTACACACACACACACACACACACACACACACACACACACACACACAC
>JAPDSC010140784.1:0-17473 GCA_026290005.1 Latrodectus geometricus
AAAAAAAAAGAAAGCAGTCTGACAAAAACCTTTCAGATCGCCAAGTCCCCAGTCGAAGACATTACCGAGGCACAGTAGTCCAAGTTGTCGGAAAAGAAAAAAAAAAAAAAAAAAAAAAAAAAAAAAAAATGGCTGAAGGGACGGTTCTTTGTCATTCATAGCCAGAACCGGCCTGTAATGAAGGGTTTGTTTGGTGTATTCACTCCATTAAGCGAAGGTGATCGCTGTTCGCAAGTAATTAAGAAGCACATTAGAATGCACCTGGTTAAAGTAGACAAAAGAGAAACGTCTGAAGAAAGAAAGGGGGAAAAAATGAGGGTCGAGCACACTTTAGGATTCTTCCCGAGCCTATGTCGGCAGAAATTCTAATTTCATCGATAGATCTCATTTAATATCGTAATTGACTCATAATGTTTGGATTATTGTTGATGCCAAAATGGTGGGAAGGTACATTAGGCAATGAAAACCAAACCAATTTCGACGGACATGCCACGACTGACAATGCCACCGCAGCATATCTTAATATTGCGATGCAAGTGTTATAAATAAACATTTTTTCGCCGAACTGCTTGCTTTAATGGAGTCATTTCGTGTGACGTCACAAGTCACATGATACCAATCCTATGCTGTTTGTTTATATTTTGCTCTGAGAATAAATGAACTTATGATTGTGATATTAACAGGAAATTCTACCATGTTCCGAAAGACGATATTTAAGATGGGACCAAAAATATTTTATCGGATAATTTAAGCCAATCTAATAATGTGAATATTATTAGTTAAAGCCAGTCACTTCATCAATTGTCATTTAAAATTGATACAACTACTAAAAATTAAAAATTTGCTCTCAATTTCGATTAACAACTAATAATTTTTAATAATAATAGTCCTTCCATAGTGGCATTAAACTTTTTTTTTTTTTATTTATTATTTTCTGAAAGAAATTGAAGTTAATGTCAAAAATAAAAAAATAAAATTTAAACTATTTATCTTTTTTTTTCTGATTAGGTAAAGTAACAACAATTGGTTTATGTGATACTACATATATTGGCCTAAGAAATGAAATAGTTTTATAGCAAATATCAATAAATAGTTATTAATTGGATATATCTATAGACAATAATTAGAGATTGAAATGAAAATTCGTCAGAATTTTGAAAATTTCATGAAAATTCAGGAGATGGGATTTTCCACGATGATAATGCACCTATCCATATAGCTGGATTCGTCCAGTTGTAGCTTGATGAACACGAAGATGAAATTAAAAGTCTACCTTGGCTTTACATTGACCCGATTCCAATATAATTGAACTATTTTGGTCTATTTTAGAGCTTATTTTTTTCCGTCATCTCCCCCAGAACTTTCACGAAAACTCCATGAAGAATGGTACAATATTTTCCTAAACTTTATTCAGTACTTGTATGAATCAATTCCTAAACATATTAATGAAGGTTTTCTTCACAAATATTATTCCATTATTTTGGTAACCACCTGTATCTAATAACGTCTAATAATTTTGCGAAATACTGTAATCCCATTTAATTGCGAAATAACTGATTTCCATTTTTGACATTTTATTGAATATGTCGATTGCTTTTACACTTAACTAGGCTTTTCTGCATACAGTAAAATTAATAAAAATCATTGGATAATTTAATCATGGATTCTTCCTATAATGTACGAAATAACGGCAGGAAAAGTTATAACAAGGAAACTTTAGCTCTGAGTAATCATTAGTCTTCTGGTCTTCAGTTTAACAGTTCATGGGTTGGATTCCTATCTCCGCATAAAGATTTGTATTGATTGAAATTTAAATCATAATTACAGGTCGAATAAGCCGTCACCTTTGGGAAATTAGTAAATCCAGCATTACATACTCAATAATTTGCATTAGAATCAGTGGTTAAATTGCGGTTTAGGTCCCCTTCTTCGCCAATTCGCGAATTTGAAGCCCTTTTTCGTGCATGCTCATTAATTACTCTTTTGTTTTGGCCTTTTCATTGGTCGCTAATTAAGTTTCACTTTGAAATAGCGGTAGAATTTTCACCTTGGCATCGGCGTTTTTGAAAACGCGCCAAGCAGGGGACCTAAAGTACATGTTCACCGAATCAGTAAATTCTTGCATAATGAGTAATAACTCTTTAATTCAGCTGAAAAGCTAATAAATGAATTAATAATTAATTTAAAATTACTGATTCATTAAATAATTAACAATTGCATTATATTAGAATTAATTTTTTTCCATCAAATTTCTTTGCAAATTGCATGTTTTTAAGTTGCAGGCATGATTTTAAGGGAAAATCAAATGTCTAAAATTAACTTTAATACTCTATAATAAATTCCTTTTGCCCCATAATTAATTATCGTAAATGCAGTGTTAATGTTAATTTATGCTAATTAATTAAATATTCCTTAAGTTAACATTAAATTAAATCAAGGCTGAAATCATAATTAGTTAATCTCAAAATTAAAAGGCATTATATAGGAGTTTGCATTAATACATCTATTTAACTATTTAAAATATTCATTAGATAATTATCTAAGGAACTGGGAATATACATGCATAAATTATTTAATATCTTTTATTGTTAGTAAATGATAATGACATTACTTAGCATTATTAATATTACTTAATAATCCTTAAAATTATTTATTCGCTATATACTTTATAAAAATAAAAAAATTTCCGAACAATTTTGAATCAAAACTGATTCTTAAAAATGGAAAAAAAAAAAAAAAAAAAAAAAAAAACAATGTTGGCGACGATCACACACAGCGATTGAATTAGCACAATCGGTTGGAAAATAAAACTTACGCGAAATCACAAATTTAGCGATGATTTTGTGAATTTTAAGTTTATCTAATGCATATAAAATATACAATAACAATAACAAATAACAATGTAGAAAAGAAGGATTACTTATGTATGTTAATGTTTTAGGTGAAAATGTGCTTTAGGTCGCCTACTTGCCGCGTTTTCAAAAACGCCGACACCATGGAGAAACTTCTACCGCTATTTTAAAGTGAAACGTAATTAGCGACCAATGAAAAGGCTAAAACAAAAGAGTAATTAATGAGCATGCGCGAAAAAGCGCTTCAAATTCGCGAGTTGGCGAAGAAGGGGACCTAAACCGCAATTTAACCAATGTTTTATAACTTTATAAAAATTATATATGTTTGGTAAACAAATTAATTTTTTGATGAAACAAAGTCAAATTTTACGCTATCATTTAAACAAAAATTCAATTTAAATCAACATCTATTTCTGATGATATTATTAAAAAATAAATGATTGATTGATTGATCTAATTTTAAGTTAAACTATTCTTACTTTATTGTGCATTTCGAAGTCGAGAAGATATAGTCTGTTTAACATTAAATTACTTTTATATTTCTCTTAATTTCTTCACATTTTTATTCAATTAAACATGTTAGGATGATAAATTTAATGTAGAGTTTAATGAGCATAACGCCGAAAGCTGAACATTATACTGAATTATTCTAAGAAAGAATCAAATTTATTTATCTTTTATAGCATTTCTACTCCTTGCAGATATGCTTTTCCTCGAATATTCGAAATTAGAAGGAAAACAACATATTTAACTGTCATGGTAGATTTGTGAAGTCTTGTTGGTTGTGAGTTTGACACTTGATATGTTGTGAGAGATGGGGAATGGTGTTAAATGCTCCGTAACGCATTATGTGTTATCTCTGGTGGTGCAAACTCAAGTCTCGTTACGTAATTCATTCTACCTAAAACCATACCACATTCATAACCGGTCATGTGGATTAGTCAGCTGAAATAGGCAGGCAATTACAGGTATCGAAATAATATAATCTAACTAAACCCATACCACATTCACAATCGGTCACGTGGCTTAGTTAGCTGAAATAGGCAGGCAATTACATGTATGTATCGAAACAATTTAACCAAATCCATACGACATTCATAACTAGACCTTAATATGAGAAAAGCAAAACACAAATAGATTATTTTATTATATTAATCTGAAAGTCTTATAATTCCTTATAATGCAATCTTTTGTTTAATGCATTTGTACGAAAAACATTTCCAAACCTTTCTGCGTCTAAAAATATATTTAAAAACCTTTTTTGGTGATAAACTTCCAATTAAATAAAAACATATTAATGTCTCCGTTTAATTGCTTTTGTGGTAAAATACAGAAATACTTTAATTTATAATAAACAAAGCAGATTTCTCCATCATAATTTACTATTCATTATATAACTATCATAATCCATCAGAATGACGAGCTTTCGATTACTTTTTATTGTTCTTGCAGTAGATATTCCAATTGAGGTAAGGTATTTTATCATTCAAACAAAATGTCATAGTAAAAGAAATCAAAAGCGAAGCATTTTGATAATAAATAGAAGTTCTAGTGGGCGGTGTGGTATTCGATGATCCTGGATTTCTTAAGAACCTCCCTGGTAGAAAGAATCAATGCATTTTTGACTTAATCCTGACAAAATGGATGGTCGGGAGGTCTCTGATCTCGGACGATAATCGGGAACACGTGTGAAGGGTTCGGGCACACGCAACGATAAATTCCGTCTCAAGTGTGACAGACGATAATTATACAAGTGACGCAGCTTCTCACACTGCCGAAATGTCACCAACTGGGCAACCGTCTCTATTATGCAGCACACAGACGAAAAAAAGAAGCGACCCTAATTAAATGGAAGGAAGAGTTTAGAACAACTGATGGTCTTGGACGTTTTGTATACCATAATGAATGGCCGTGGACAGATTGTGGTAGGAGACATTTAATTATATATGCTCCTCGTGTCAATTCGGATTCATTAAAACCTTATCGGAAATTAATATTCATAATGGGAGGAAAATGCCATATATCAAGGGGGTTCTTTCGTCTGGTGGAACAGGAAACGCACATAGCACAGTTCGGCAAACCGAACGAAATTTAATGAATAGTCGTTATATTGAAACAAATTCCTGATGTTTCCCTAGCTTATTCATTAAGGATTCATAAAGTGGTTATTATTTCAACAGAAGTCGTACCGAATCTAGGAGATATCGATAGAGTTTCTGGCCCAAAATGCTTAATGATGTTTGTATCGATTTGATATAAGATACATTTTAAGATTTGGACAGATTTCCAGACCGATATGCTGAATTAGTAGCTAAAGGATTTAGATGATTAGCAACTGTTCAACAATCTTTTGGTTTAATTCCATCAGAGAGGATGATGATTGTAATGATTTGATGTAATGATTTAAAAGATATTTTAATTATTGTATGATTGTAATGATTTAAAAGATATTTTATATAATCTGTAGTTACTTATCAATTTAGTCTTCAGGTTCAAAAGTTGACCGAAAAACTTAACCAAATCAACCTATATAAAACCTTTTATCATAGGAACTTCTTTTTTATGTTTTAGAAAAGTGGGTCCTTTAGTAAATCCTAGTCTGTTTAGTGAATCTAATGCCCTATAGTATATCTAATTTATTAAAAAATCCTAAACTTCCAGCTCAATGGTTTGGTAGCTTTATTAGTATTCCACCAATTACAACACAGAGTTTTAGTAATACTGGTTGAAATCCAACTTTCTAAGTTGACATTGGTAATGGATGACTTACTAGTTTATAAAAATTTATAATTTTTCAAGTAAACATCCTCTCAACCAATCATCATTAAGCTCATGTAAGGACTTGAAATTAAAATATTGCTACCTAGATTTTGTTCTCTTGATGATATATCTTAAATCATAAAGAATGTACATCCTTAAAATGGGTAAAATGTTTAAATAATTATTTATAAGCAAATATATCCAAAAATATGTTCATTTAAAAGAATTTTAAACCATTTTTCTAAATTAATTTTAAAAAAAAGAGTTTTACTTTTAAGTATAAAAAAAAAACATTTTAGGAAAAAAATATTAAAAAAAAAAAAAAAAAAAAAAAAAAAGGAAACAAATACGGGAATGTAATTGTATAAAATATACAATTTTTAAAAAAATCGATTATTTTTTAGTACTTTATGGGTACCATATTTACTCCTAAGTCGTTTGCTATTTTCCTTAATTAAATAAATAAATAAATATTTAATTGAGAAAAAAGCGATTCGATTCCGATTAAATTGGATTCAGTCCGATATTTTTTATTTTTTCTAATTTTTTAAGATTCTGTTCTGAAAAGTTTGAATGGAATTCCATTAGATTAGTTTTTAGAATGTCGGAATAAAAACAATTCATGTTTTGATTCATGCATTTCCCAGTAGAAAAGATTTTAGAACTTAATTGGGGCATAATATTTAGTTAAAGTCAAATATTCCACAGCAATATTGCCTTAAATGTAGCAAACCAAATTAATTATTAAATTTCTATACTGAAACCTCACGTAAATCCATCAAGTTTCAAGCGGGTTAAGGGATATAAATGAAAGCAAGCGTAACAACCCATCGTGAAAACAACTTTTCACTTCTCCTGGTAGATATTAACGAAGCAATAATTAGATTTTTAAAAACAAAATATCAATCGAATCACGTTATCAAGGGCTGCAATCGGATAAATAAATAAAGGAACATCATCCAATCAAAACGAGAATTATCGTCACTGATTGGGTACTTAATAGCAGACGAAAAACTAGACAACATGCAAGAGAGGGAACAAAAAAGTTTCATTAATACGGTTGAAGTATTCAACAGATTGAATCCACCATGATGCCAGCAAACGATAACGTGCTCCACCCCTGCTACTGAACAGATAATTAAAAAATATTTTCGTTTTCTCTTTGGGACAGTTAGACAACAGCATCACCCATTTCTCCCCCAGTCGGAGAAGCCCACTTGGAATTTCTAAATCCAGAAGACGTCGATCAAGGTATTCTAAAAAAGTGTTCTTAAGCACGTACGCGAACAATTACAGCTAATTACGTTTTGGAATGAATGGAAAGACGTGGAAACAAAATGACGATAAGTTCCTCCGCGAAAAGAACGCGCGGGTTTGACAAGGTTTCGATGACGGTCCCAAGGTTTGCCATACTCGGACGAACTCAGAAAATAAATGAGCTAAAGATGCTGAAATCGCCAAATTTTGTCATATAAATGCAACTCTTCAATAAAAGGCGGGAAAAAAATTCTAAATTTACTCGAACGCGACTTCTAAAATGTTCTTGATTTTTTTTATGGTAGAAATAGAACGCAACTTTAGTTTTAACGTGAAAGGAATTAAATTAGAATAACGATACAAAAATTCTATCAACAAAGGACCCAAATATATCCAAATCTTTCATGGCGTAATAAAATAGAAATTTTACAACAGTAAAAGCTATCAAAAAAAAAAAAAAAAAAAAAAGGCTAATATAATTATTAAGAACACAATGTTTATTGAAACAGATTCTAAATTTACTCGAATACAAATTCTAAAATGTTCTTCATTCTTTTATGGTAGAAGAAAAAGAACAGAAGTTTAGTTTTAAAATAAAAGAAATTAAATTAGAAAAATGTAAGAACTCTATCAACAAAAGACCCAAATAGCTTTAAGTCATTCTTGGCCCCATATAGCAAAAATTTTACAATAATAAAAATTTAATTTCAAAATAAAATTTAATATAAAAAAATTAAAAACGCAATGTTTATTAAAAAGTTTTAAATTTATTCAAATACGAATTCTATATGTTCTTGTCTTTACTGACGAAAAAATTTTATTCCCGCTTTAATTTTACTTTTAATTTTCAAATGAAAAGAATAAGAAATTTAATAAATGTATCAGTTAAATATCAAATATACTTAAGTCTCTTTAGAATGAAGTTCGATATCATGGAAATTTTATATCAATGAAAATTTTACAAAATTCTGACGCATTGTCACAAACGCATGGTTTATAAAAAGTTCCAAGTTTACTCATCAACGAATTCTAAAATGCTCTCAAATCTTTCTCTTGATTTTGACTCTGAAATTTATTTTCCACTACAAAATTGACTATTCAATACAATAGACTTCCAATTACTAGAAAAATCAGCATATTTTTCCTACCAATTGTAGTTTATATTATTAAAACTTTTATTAATAATATTTTCGAATATTTTCATTAATTTGTCCAGTAAAGAATATTTTTTATTAAACTCAGAATAAAGAATTATGAATTTATTATTTTCAAAAAAACTATTTTAGCTGATTTATTAAATTTTTTTTTCTCTTTAAATGCATTTGATTAGTATCGCATTATCGTAAATTGGCAACAGCCGTTATAATTTTATATTTTATAGCAAACATAGTATGTAACTCAAAACAAAAACACTTAGTAGGTAACTCAAAAAAGTGGAAAAAAAATTATAAAATTCCATGTACCCACCAGTTCAAAATGTACACTCTACAAGACAGAAAAACAACATCTGTTCATTTCTTCTCAATTTTTATCCCTAGATAATCCTCAGTCACCTTAAAAATAATAAACCGATGAAAAATTTGTTTAGTATTAAATGATTTGAGACAATTTTCCACCACTTTCTGAATTTTAAATGAAAATTTGGGGAATTGTAATAGTTCCCAAAGCTAGCACAAATTAGTAAGATATAGAACGAGAATTGAGAACATTGAAAGTAGCATAGAAAGAAACATTTTATCTCGAAAATTAGAGTTTCAACCAAAAAAAAATTATTATATTTTCTTTTTTGAGTAAGAACTTTAAAGAAATTGCTCTTTCTGAATCCCTATGTACCACGAAGATTGCCACCCCGCAAAAATTAAAACAATTATAACATTTCGCCAATTTGGCGAGAAATCGTACAAGCGGCAGTCAATCAGCCACAATCAGAACCATACTGGAAAAAAAAAGAAATCTCGAAACAAAACAGACCGAATGACGTCACACTTCTTTTCTTTTCCTCCGCATGATGCCACCTGAGATTTCCAATGAATCTGACAGCAATCAAGGCCTATTCATCAGCGCCCTTTAGAAAAATTCGTTTGTCCAACCGATGATATTACCGGGAAGCGTTTATGAAAGAGTATGAGGAGAAAATGGTTGCCACACACGCAAAAACAGTGTTCGAGTTTTTGATCCTTAATTATTGTCTCCAAAGCAAAAGGACTGGAAAGAAAAAAAAAATTAGAGGCGATACTATTAATTTTTTCTTTTTTTTAATAATGTATCTGCTATGTTTCCCTTTATACTGTTTAAGAAAATGATAGGGCTTACAGAAAAAAGGCGGTATAGTTATACTTTAAGATGCTCGTCGGTCCCTCAAAGTTTGTTTTAGAAGAGCGACTTGAGAACGTTGCCATGTTATCTAAGCAAAATAACAGATACTTCTTTTTCTTATTTTATCGCCATCAGAAATGATACAACTTACAGAAGAACTGTAACCACAACAATTTCGTATTTATGCTTATTGTAATGGAGGCTATCTTACCATACATTTCTTCTAGCTTCAATTACTTGCGGCTTGTCTATAAGTAAGCGACATTTTTCTTAAAACAATTTTTTAACTGACTTGTGTTTAATTTTACGCTGCTCATTTAAATGAACTCATTTAAATCGAGATTTATTAGTATGATAACAATTGCACATTCATGATCATTGCATTATTAAGATTTAAGAAACAAAATTGTTTCAAAATGAATTATTTATAATTTTTATTTCACTTTTAATAATGGGCTTTTAAACTTCAATAATCATTTATTTAGTTTTATGTTGTTTATAACGGTGAATTAAGCATTAAAAAATGAAGACATTTGAATTAAAAGTTCTCATACTTCATTATATATTGAACTGTGTGTAGACTTTAATATATATTCTAAAAACTAATACAAGTATAAAAAAATTAAAAAATTCTATAGAATTTCTTCATTGAAAAAACCTTTTGGAACTTAATAATTTCAAAATTTATGCATTTATACATACCCTAATATTTAGTACTAATAGTTAAGTTATATAAAGTTATATGTTCACATTTTCATCTAAACATTTAGTATTGAAAAGAAATTAATTGTAATAAATAATGTAATAGGAGAAATTAATAAATAACAAAAATTTATTAATATTATGAGCAAAATTATAGTTTAACAACTATTTTTAACTAATTAGGAATGTATTATGCATAAAATATAAAGATGTTGGATTTATAATTATATTGAATAATAGATAAATGAATAAAATAGGAAAAAAGTAAATTTATATGCATATATAACTAAACGTAAATGTATATACAAATAAGTAAAAATAAATGTAAAATGATTGCTTTTAGGAGTGTTATAGCAAATATATAAAATATAAGTTATTACTCACTGGTATGACATATTCAATATTATTCGATATATTTTTAGCATTGTCAACAAAGCGACGACAATTTTTTAGAAGTATTTTTAAATATCATTTACTAAATTCAACATTTTTGTAATATATAATCATCATTGCATATATATTTATATAACCTAAAATTGAGAAGAATTTGAGAAATTTTAAGTATAATCTATAAGGAATTTTACTTTTAAAGACTTTTTTAAAAATGAAAGTAGTAAGACGAAATAAAATACTGGAAATAATATAAATTTATTGATAAGAAATATGATGAAGATTATTTAAGATATTAAATGATTAATTAGAAAGCGATTATAAAATTAATTAAAAATAATTTTCTTGTTTAATTACTATATAAAGATCGAATATATGAAAGAGTACATAATAAGTCAAATAGCCTGGATAATCACATGCAACAGGTAGATTAAATCAAAAATAGCTGAAAATAGGAAGAATACAGAAATAATTATTATATACATATCTATATATATTATAAAAAGAAATCCATTATTTTTACGTGAACTTTCTGTAACTTCTTTTGGATTCACTTTGTAAAAAGGTTTAAAACAGCTTTCATCAAGATTTTTAGGTCTTGCGTGTTACGACTGCTGACATGCGGTTAACTTCGATCATTTTTGATATTTTATAGACATTTTCGACGATGCTATATCCACATGCGAGGTGCATCTCTAACATCAAAAATACCCGAACGGAATCGTCGAAACAAAAATTGTACGTAACTGGTTGTTACAGTCTTATATAGGACGATAAACACCTTTCACAATTTTAGCCACCGGGCTATCTTTTTCGCCGTTACAAGAGAAAAACGAAAATGTATAGAATTTTCTGTTTGTTGTCTTCAATTTTTAAAACCTTGTACTCGTAACTGAATGAATCTAACAAAAAACCGCAAGAGGATATTTTAGTGTCAAATGTCACCTTTCCAATGAGCATAAATCTGAAATTGTTTGATAGATGCCTCACGAGATAGCGATCACTACAGAAGTCTACCGAAAAAATAATGGATTACTTTTTCCCCAACTTAATATATAAAGTAGCATTTAAGAGTGCTTCTTTTTATCAACGTTTAATAAAAAGAAGCACTCTATTATTGTTTTTTTAACTTGTAATATATTGTTTATACGTTGATAAAAACAATGACAAACATATCTTTATTATTCTAATTTTTATAATTTATTTATCACATATTATACTCTTTTATATTCATAATGTCATTTAAATACTAGATTATTATTAATACTTTCATAACAGTGTATTACCATTTCTATGCATGTGCGAAAACACAAACAGAACTGCTATGACCGGGGCAGCGGCCAACCCTAGCCGATAATCCTTAGTTAACATATGGCAGACGATAATAATATATCTGATTCGATTAGTCAAGTGTAGTAACAAACATGTCATTGTGATAATATAGCTGAAGTTTAGAAACACACTGGGATATTGATCGGAATTGTGCGTGTTTGACCTCAAAAGTATTTAACATTTCTTTTACATAATTTCACATCCTATTATTCCAGGTACAACCTCAAATCAAACGCCGCGCTGTTATTTAATTCCGGATCATTTACATTCTATGAACACAGATTAAAAATAATATTCGCAGTCTGTGTTTTAAAAAGGCACAAATAAAAATTTTTCAAAGAACAGAGACAATTTCGACGGACACGATTGGATTTTAATGGCCTATCATTATAATGGAACGTTGCTATAAAAGGTATTGATCGTTCGTTGCCAAAACACCTTAAAGAAAATACTTGAATTATAAAGTATAAAATTATAATTTCTTGAAATGTATTGTAGCCTAGAGAAAGAATTATTGCTTCACAATAAATATATATCATTTCCTCATTTGATATTACGCAGACGATATTTAAATTAGTCGGAAAGAAAATGGCAACACTTTATTTTATACGCTTTTTATACGAGTGAAAAAAAAAAAAGTCGTTTGCTTTATTTATTTATTTTTATTTTTTTACTTTTTTGTGTTCCAGAGATATTATTCTTTTTCTTTTTTTTATTCTTTTTTTTTCTTTGAACTTCTCCAGGTATCCACTTTGGGATTATAAAAATTAAGCGGTGATGCTTTTCCCGAGGCCTTTGCTTTTTCGAAGATACACGTGCATGTTTAGCTGTACAGCCCGCGGGAAGTATAATACCAGCGCAATGAACGACCGTAATGGTTCTTCTAATTGCTCTTTTCAAGTTTTCATTTTTTGATTACATAGTTCAATGACGTAGCGGGCGATTCTTCGAAAAACTGTGCATCTATTGTTCGGACAATTACTTTCGAAATAACTTCAGTTAGAACAGCCCCGTAGCACTTTAAAAAGAAAAAAATAACAATAATGAAGTGTTAAAAAAATGGCGGTTCTAAAACTCTAGAATCTTTTCCCGATTTTTAGTAAAGCCAGACAAGAATGAGGAAATGGTAATTCAATTTCTTGAATAATTGGCGAATTTGTTAATTTTCTTTTAGCCTTTATATAGTAAGTGGTGGAATTTTTAGCGCGCTTCTTAATAATAATATTTTCAATCAGTGAAATCTTGTTGTAATTCAATTATTTCTTTAGCACCTCCAGCAAAACAGAATTTCAAACACAATTTTGTCAAGAGAAAATGTATTTTTGCTTCTTTTTAATCCTCCAAATTTATTCATAAATTAACAAAGAATGTTTATAGGTAGGATGAAAATGAAAATTAAGACCCACTTTTTATACAGATTGAGAATTAGAAATCTTTTAATAATAAATAATAATTTTTTTCAAGAATAACATTTTGTCGCCAACTGCTCGTAAGGACATGTATATTTCCCCCTGAATCAAAACTAATTATTATTTTTTTCTACAAACATATAATTTGATTTGATTCTTATTTATCTAGCTGCACTTGGATTTCATTTTTTTTTTATTACTATCGCGTACATTTATGCAAGACACTATTTGTGGAATCTCTTTTGTGTGGTAAGTATAGTATCATTTCTAAACAATATTGTTGTGGTACATAAAAGCGAAAAATATTTTTAAAACTCATATTTATTAACCCAACTGTTTTACCTTACAAAAATAAGTTAGAATTGTAATATGAAGGGCAGTGTACTCGTAGCCGTAACTGAATAAGGGAAAATTGGAGAATAAAAATACAACTTCCTCTAAACCAGATTGGATTAAGATGTCATTATTTTGGTCAGAAGTTAAAGAGACGATACTTATCCGACCAAATTTCATGTAAATAGGGTCTACTCAAAATCAAAATCGGTTTTTTTTTTAGGTAGTCATATAATTTTTTCCGGTCACCAATTTGGCGACAAATCTAGGAAGTCGTAATAGTACGTAAATACTAAAAAAAACAACTATTCACAGAATTGAAATAGTATGTTCCCAAATAAAACAATTAAAAAATGATAAAGAAAATTTCTCATGGTATCACTACACATGATATCCAGAGTAATTTTCAGCTAGCTATTGAATGGTTATCACATTGGATTTCAGTTTATCAGCTTATGGATTCGATTTCTACCTCTAACATGAATATTTGTATGTGTTTGAAATCTACTTTTAGCGAGAATTCTCCTTAAAAAATAAGCTCTCTCGTGTACGAAAATTAGCATTAGAGCGAGGTACCAAACTATTTCACGGGCATCAGTTACAAAATGGCACTGTTTGGTTTCTGATTATGAAACAGTATCATTAAATTGTAAACATCAAAAAAACTTTTCATAGTCTTTCATATTATAACTAAAATAATTAATTTATATAAATCAACACACGTCATTAGGTATATCATACAATAAAATATGATTTCATAACCATTTCCAAAAGATTACATTTATTGAATAATGTAAACAAAGTAAAACATATTTTATAATTTTGTTGCAAGTGAGCATGACTTTCGAATCAATCACGAATCTTAACATTTTGACTTTTAGCAGTGGCAACTGTTTCGCTTTCCATAGCTGCACGGGTGGGACGTGGAGTTATTTTTTTCCTTTTTAAGCACGATCATCATGTTAACGTTTGATGAATGGTGCAATTGGATGGTACTTATTACGGGTACCATGCCAAGAGAATTCTAAAGCTGGATCATCAATTGCTGCTAATTTATTGGTGATTGAATTTCAGCAGCGCCAACTTCTTATATCGACTGGATCAATCTGTTATCCAAACAACTATCTGCATGTTGCAACGCGAAAATACGACATCTGGTAATCTGAAGCAAATTTCAACCTGAGTGACAGACACGATTTTTGAATGCTACTTTCTGAAGCATCTACCACGGATTCAAGAAGAAAAAAAAACACTCGTCTGTAATGCACCCTAAAGTTATTTATGAATTCTTTTAGTTATTTTTTAAAGTCATTTATTTATCCATGAGAAATTAGGATAAGACACGTATTTTCAAAACAATTTATTAAGTTTTTGTTGTTGTATTTGCTACTTAATAAAAATTTCCGAAACAAATAATAGATCTTAAATTCTCTCCGTGATTGCGTAAAAACAATGGAAACACTGAAACTAATTGTAATCTTAATTAGTACCACAGCTGAGTTTACACACACTGGCTAATGAATTAGAAACATAAGAGATTTTTATTTAAATACTTTTAAGGGGTGAAATATACAAATATATTTAAATAACATGGATTATACACGTATTTAGAATTCTAACATAAATAAAGTGTAAAAGCACATTTTACGATGAATGAAAAAAAGTGGAGAAAATGACAGACTTATACCATTTAAAAAAGGCTTATTGTACGTGCCTGTTTAGCTGGGCTCTTGATTTCAAAGACAGCAAATCTCACTGGGTTCTAAAAAGCAATCATATCCAAGGTTTTCAAAGCTAAGAATCAGAACCCAGTTCTTGTCCAGGAGAAATAAATGTGTATGGAGCACAGTTTTCCAACAGTATGATCGGCATCGTCTCAGACAAATTGTATAGTAGAACGTGGACTTTTCTGTACTTCAAACGACAAAAGTCATCTACCAAGGTCCAATAGAATTCAGCGCGAACAATGCGACAAAATTGGTTTTCCATCTAATTTATAGGATCTAAAAAGCTACCTAGACAATTCTCTGGTATTTTCTGGATATAAATACTCTCTATATAGAAGTAAACTCGATTCTAAACGAATAAAAGCTGTCACCCAGCCAAAAGTTGATTCAATAAAATATTGATGATAGTTTCCTAACTCATTGGCCAGTGTATGTGGATTTTGTGTGCAAAAAGCGACCATAAAGTGAAAATCAATAAACTACTTAATTGGCCTAAATATCTCTGTCGAGATGGCGAGCATCATATACCATCTGTATGTATGTATATATATATATATATATATATATATATATATATATATTAACCCTTTAATTAGCATTACGGTATTTATTTCTTTGGATTTCTGAACAGGCGGCTTTTTACGGGGTGGAGTTTTTAGCCCTACACCCAATCTCCAATCTGGCAGATTGGGAAAAGCTTCTGAGGAAGGCCCAGGCCCACAAAGGGCTGTCATGCCATGGCTGATGATGATAATGAACTAGCATTACAACTTCTATTGATACAGTGTATATATACCAACTGACTATATCAATCAGTTGATACACAGCATATCAATATCAACCAATTTAATTGGCAGTAGGCACTTTTTCAAGACAGTCCATGACATACCATATAGGTATCAACCGATAAATTAATTAGCATCAGGACCAAGATGGTATATATCAAGTCCTGTCTCAATATCAGCTGAAGATTAATTTAGTGTTAGAATCTTTGTCAAGACTGTGTATATCATATCATCTCCGATGATTGGAACCAGCACCAGAATCTTTGTCAAAAAGATTTTATTTTACAAATATCAAGCTGTCAATACCAACCAGTATAACATTTTTTTTTCCAAAAAAATCTAGTACAGATCAGAAAAATATGTACTCTGAATCATTTACGGCCGTATTCACCAAACACGGGTTATCTTCAGTGTAGCCTAACTCGAATATAACTCAACTCTAGTATGATTCGCCGATTCTTATTCACGAAGCGGGAAAATTTCCATATAAAACAACTTTGGAGTTAACCGAACACGACATGTAAGACGGCTTCTGATTGGCTGGCAATCTTGCACATCAATGTCAACAAACATATCGCTTAAGTCCACCATTGTTTGCTGACTCGGTGATAACACTCCGAAATCGTAGGGTTATTCTAGGGATCCATATAGGCGAGTTAATCGCTGTTTTTGTCGTGGTGAATAACGTTTTATGACTTAACTCGCCCTTTGCCCTGAAACCTCGCTTAACTCTGGTTGGTGAAGACGGCCGTTAGAAAGTCCTACAAACTTTAAAAATATTTCATAAAGGCGCAGAAATTACCAACCAAATAATGCAAATGGCCTCTAAAAATGTATTAATAAGGTTCCATCAAAATAATAATACAATGTTATTATTAAATAATTATATCAACATTTAATTTCACCAATATTAATTAAAACAAAAGAAGTATTTCGATTGTAAACTGTTAATAAACAAATAAAAGATAAACGTTGTAAGTTAATTTGAATGTCAACTAGACAGAAAAATATTCAAAACAAAAACGAATACAAAACAGAATGAACATTAAAAACATAGCATTGTAAATGCGAGATTAGAATACTATCTTGCGTAGCAATTTGAATTAATAAACTGTTTGTTTCACTGCGATGACTATTCTGTGTTAGTAGCTATTAGATTACCACAGATATCACTTTATCAAACGATTTGTCAGCTCGAGCTCTTTTGGGAAGGAGATTTAAAATAACACATCATTATCTACACAGCCCACAGTTAAATATTCTTCTCCATTTAAAAAGCAACAATGTCATTAGCCAGGCGTTTACCTGCTATCTCGTGAGCTCTCAATAAGCGTTCAGAAGCGATCCAAAATAGAGGATATCACGCTTTGCTTTAAAAGAACTACTTAATTTGAATTCAAGAATAATTTTTAATACTTAAAGAGTTTATTTCAGAGTGCTGCTCGGAAAAATAATTTTGTTTCTTTTGCTTGTACTGGCGAATAAAATGGTATGTAAAGATTAAATTTTATTTGTAGAAAGCCACGTGTAGATTATCAAACATAGAAATATTTGTTACAAAAATTTAAACTATATATATATATATATATATATATATATATATATATATA